>PVKV010042261.1:0-10841 GCA_004027835.1 Alouatta palliata
TTTGCCACTGACTCCACGGCATAGTTTGTCAAACACTTACAATGCTTTTTCTTTTTTATTGTACTTTAGGTTCTGGGGTACATGTGCGATCATGCAGGGTTGTTGCACAGGTACTTACATGGCAAGATGGTTTTCTGCCTCCATCTCCCTGTCACCTATATGTGGCATTTCTCCCCACATTATCCCTACCCAACCTCCCACCCCCCACTGTCCCTCCCCTAGCCGCCCCCCCACAACAGACCCCAATGTGTGATGCTCCCCTCTACGTGTCCATGTGTTCTCATTGTTCAACACCCGCCCATGAGTGAGAACATGTGGTGTTTGATTTTCTGTTCTTGTGTCAGTTTGCTGAGAATGATGGTTTCCAGATTCATTCATGTCCCTATAAAGGACACGAACTCATCGTTTTTTATGGCTGCATAGTATTCCATGATATATATCTATCATTGATGGGCATTTGGGTTGGTTCCAGGTCTTTGCTATACAATACTCTTTTTAAAGCTCCCTAGATTTTTCACCATGACTTTCTCACAGCAAAGTTGTAGTTAGGACAAGTCTTATTATGACATTGTAATAATAACTTTTTAAAAGAAGCTCACAAAGTCCAAGTGCGGAGTGGAGATTAAACTCTCACCTCTTTCTCTTTGCATCTGTCATATTTAGTTCCAGTATGTTGAGCACCATGACAAAAATAATTGCAAAGGTACAGCACTTCTCTAAGCAACAAAATATGGCACTTTGAAAAGCAAAGCTAAAATTACTTTTAGCCTTCATGATCACAGTCCATTTTTCCAGAACTGTCTTAATGATATAAAAACTACCACATATTTGTAAAATCAAAATAGCATATTAAGGGGCCAGGTCTGTGTGAGCCCTGCATGATATGGGAGTGGCCTTGCGCAGCTGCAGTAGCACAGGGCGAGGGGCCTTCAAACCGTCAAGGATTCTTCCGTACCTCAAGGAGATTTCTGGCACTGCTTTCCTCCATCTGCCTCTTGCATGAGCTACTGACCATGAGCTGCGCTGTGGGAGTCCTGCCCACCAGCAAGAGAATCGGTGCTGCAAAGCTCATTTCCTTCACGGGGGGCTGGCTCCATGTCCCCACCAGGTCACATGCATCCCACTCAGGGGCGGCTGGCTCTTCACACCCATTTCCAAGATGGTGACTGTCAAGTGTGAACTTGCCAAGAATTTCACTTTGGAGGAGGCCGCTTATCCCAATAAGATCTCTATTATAGGAGCTGGATCAGTTGGCATGGCCTGTGCTCTCAGCACCTTATTAAAAGGTTTGGGTGATGAACTTGCCTTTGTGGATGTTGACGAAGGCAAATTGAAGGGTGAGACAACGGATCTTCAACATGTCAGCCCTTTCATAAAAATGCCAAACATTGTTTCTAGCAAAGATTACAATGTCACCGCAAAGTCCAGCTTAGTCATTATTACAGCAGGTGAACGTCCGGCAAAAGGAGAAACACATCTTGATACAGTCCAGTGAAATGTGTCCATTTTTAAATTAATGATTTACAGTACTATCCAATACAATCCCCACCACAAACAGATAGTAGTTTCTAATCCAGTGGCTATTTTAACTTAAGTATCCTGGAAATTGAGTGCATTTCCCAAAAACCATGTTATTGGAAGTGGCTGTAATCCGGACATTGCCTGTTTCCATTTCTGCGTTGGGCAAAGGCTTGATATCCACTCTGAAAGCTGTCATAGGTGGATCCTAGAAGAGCATGGGGACTCAAGTGCTCCTGTGTGGAGTGGAGTTAATAATGCTGGCATCCCTCTTGAGGATCTGAACTCAGATAGAGGAACTCATAAAGACCCTGAACAGTGGGGGAAAGTCCACAAAGAAGTGATTACCTGTGGCTATGAGACAGTTAAAATGAAAGGTTACACTAATTGGGCCATTGGCCTATCCGTAGCTGATTTAACAGAAAGTATTTTGAAGAATCATAAGAGAGTGCATCCAGTTTCCACCATAATTAAGGGCTTTTATGGAATAAATGAAGAAGTATTCCTCAGCATTCCTTGCATCCTGGGACAGCTTGGCATTACAGATCTTATGAAGATAAAGCTGTCCCCTGAAGAGGAGACCCAGTTGAAAAAGAGTGCTGAAAGACTCTGGGAAATTTAAAAGGAGCTCAAGCTTTAAAGCTGTTTAAAGCTACCAGTCTGACGATTTTCTGTTACTGTTTTTTGGTAACAATCATTTTATTTTTAAAACTCTTGTATTATTTTAGTTTTATACTTTTCCCTGAGAAAAATTTCAAAAGTAGCTGCAAAATAGAGTATATAATAACAAATTCCTGTTTATCAACCACTCAATTTTATCGGATTTTACCCTTATGTCATGTTTGTTTCAATCTTTATTTTTAAAGAAAAATCCCACAACTGCAGTTGAGTACATCTCAACTCCACTTCCTTCACTTTTCCCCGAGGGTTCTGAAACCAGTGTTTATTCTTCTTGTGTAAAATTTATTATACATGTGTATGGACATACACATGGTATAGTATTGTTTCTCAGGCATTTAAGCTTTTTATAAATAGTATTATGCTCAGTGTATCATTCTTTACCTTGTGTGTTTTAACTCAACATCATGCTTTTGAGAGAAATCCACATTGATAAAAGTAGCTGTACTACATTCATTTGAAGGGCTGCATACTACTTCATTGTATAAATATATCACAATTTATACATCCTACTATTAGGCAGTTATAAATATTTCTGCAGTGTTGCAATACACAGAATTTTTTCCTTACGATCTCAATATTTGAGCTTATTTAATGTGTATACCTGAAAGTATAATTCCTGAGTCTTAGAGAAGTTCCTCCTGGCTCCTAGCTAAAGACTTCATGACTAAAACACCAAAAGCAATGGCAACAAAAGCCAAAATTAACTAATGAGATCTAATTAAACTAAACAGCTTCTGCACAGCAAAAGAAACTATCATCAGCGTGAACAGGCAACCTACATAATGGGAGAAAATTTTTGCGATCTCTCCATCTGACAAAGGACTAGTATCCAGAATCTACAAGGAACTTAAATTTACAGATTTCTTTTTTTTAATGGGAGATATTACAGCACTTTTGGAATGTAAGTGAGAATGGTCTAGTAGAAACAGATTAATGCTGCAAGAGATATAGGGGATAAATGCAGAAGCAGTTTAAGCATCTTTAAAGTATTGAAAAGAGACAATATTCACATCACAGGTAGAAAAGTTAGCTTTAGACAGGAACACAGAGAGTTTATCAGTCCTAACCAGGGAAAGCAAACTAGATGGGTACTAATGGGACTACCCATTGGAAGATTGGGAGATTTGGTGGGATGACAATGCAGGCTTCTTAGGATTTCTTTTTGCAGTGAAACACTAGTGCACTAACCACTAACGCTGAGGAGGAAGAACTTGTGTGGGGTTTTGAGAAAAGAAGGCACAAAGTGGTTTTCTTGGAGAATGAAGGCTGCTTAACACAGTCACTTTGAAAGCTTATAGGTGTTATTTTGTAGTACAGCTTAAGGAAAAATTTTCAACAATTGTGGAAAAATGGAGATAAGAATTTTGGAAGACCATTCAAAAGACACAGACTTCTGATACATACTTATTCAATATAAATGTCCCTCCCCTCAAATCAAAAGAACCAGAGAACTTAATATTTTTTACAATGGATTGTTGTGAAGATGGAGGTGGCAGGCATGACCCCATTTCCCCATTAATAAAAAGTTATACTAACATTTTCAACTTCCAAAAATAAGTGGCATGAGAACTAATCCCTAAGCTCCATCACTCTCTGTAGGATTTTTATACATTTTTTTTTTAATTTGGTACTTCATATAAGAAGAAAGCTGTGAGGCAAAAAAAAGCAATGAACTTAGGGCTAAGAATTTAGTGCAAACCAAGAAAAAGAAAAAGAAAAAAAAAAGAGCAAAGACAAGGTATATATATATCTTACATGCTACAAACAAAACCACTTCTAAGCAGTAGGGAGTTTTCCAAAGTTTCTCCCATTAATCCTTCAAGAAATGCTAATATTTAAAAAATTTCTTTTTACATCTTACAGATATGAAAAGAATAGACATAGGAAGGGTCTAAAAAAAACAGCAAGTTGCCAAAATTGTTATTATTACCTAAGGAAGCTGCAATTATAAATTGTCCCCCATAACACAGAGCAGAGTGTGGAATATGGCCAAGTGGCCCAAACCCATACAAAATAACATTTCTAGAATAATCTTCCTCAAACTCTCTCTAGAGAGAGTTCCCATTATTAACACAGAATACAAAGCTCTCTAATAATCTGATTTTACTTCCCATTTTCTCCAGCAGACTCCTTGCTCCAATTAGGCAGGCGATCTGACTATAATTCTCTTCTGTTTTATATACTTATACTCCTACACTTCTTATCAAAGACTGCCTTTTCCTCACGTCTGCCTTTTCTAAACAGCCTTTAGAGATCATCTCAGCCCAATTCCTTGGTAACTTCCTAAGTGCTCATTTCTGAATCACATTTTTGCCAAAGTATGTTTTCCCCAAGTTTCACAAGGGTAAGAGCAGTTTATTCTCCATTGTACCAAACAATTGCTTTGCACAGAATTCAGCTATAATAAATATTATAAAGGAATGGACTCTGTAGCACTAAAAATCAGACCAGAAGACCATAAAATGCCCAAAAAAGAGAGGATTTTAAGGTTCAATCTGGAACCTACTGATTGGATTTGTCACAGCAACTACCTAACTCACAACACATGCAGATTATCCCACAGGTGATTATATTCTTCCATAAATCATTTTACCAGTTCTGCAATCACTATACCCATACTCAAAATTGAGGAATATACATTTTAAGGCAATAGCTAAAAGAAATCAATAGCTATTCTAAAAAATGTGTGGTGCCTGAAGTACCCCTAGAACTCAGTCTTTGGCTGGCTCTTTTCTATCTAACACACTTTACCTGGGTGATCTCATCAAGTCTCATGCCTTAGATACCATCTACATGCTGACGTCACACATTTGTATCTTCAGCCAGGACCTCTTTCCTGAACTCCTAGACCTATAACATCTCCACTTGGATTTCTAATATGCATTTCAAACTTCACATGTCCAAACTGAGCCCTTTTGGTAGCCCACCCCACCCCCAACCAGCTCTTCCTGTAGTCTTCCCTGTCTGATTAACAGCAAATCCATTCTCACACTGCTCAAGCCACAAACCTTGCTATCATATTCACCTCTTCTCTTTCTCTCAGACTCCCATATCCATTCCATCAGCAAATCCTGTTGGATTTACGTTCAAAATATATCCAGAATCTGACTATTTTTCACCACTTTCATTGTTAAAAATAGTAAAACAGCCTTCTCCATGTTACACTCATCTCTCTCCTGGATGATGGCCTTGGCCTCTTGGCTGGATTATCTGTTGCTGCCCTTGCCCCAAGTCTATTTGCCAAAGCTGGGAGGGCAGGCAAATTAGGAATTCGATCATGCCACTCCTGTGCCCAAAACTCTCTATGGGCTTCCATTCCAGTAAGAATGAAGCTAAGGTCTTCATGACATCCACAAACCCCAGCATTAACTTGTTGCCTATCAGCTCCCTGACCTTGCTGCATACTGCTTTCCTACTGAACAGACGTTTTGCACATAATTCAGCTGTAATAAATATTATCAAGGAATGGATTCTGCAGCACTAAAAATCAGACCAGAAGACTATAAAATGCTCTCAAAAGTTAGGATTTGAAAGGATAAATCTGGAATCTACTGCCCACATTCTACCCTCCATGTCTTCCATGGTCTTCTCCATGCCCACACTCTATACCCTCTATGTCCTCTTTCAGATACACCAAGCATGCTTACCCCAGGTCCTTCATATCTGCTGTGTCCTCTGAATGGGATGTATGCAGGGCTCCCTCCTTCACTTCCTTCCGATATTTAATTAACTTACCTTCTCATCAGAGAGGCTTTCTCTGGACACACTAAAATTTTAACTCCCTTCTCCCCACAGATACTTCTTACTCTTCTGCTTTCTTTTATCTACCTTGTACTTACTGCAGTCACACATACTGTTTTCCTTATCATCTATATTCATTTTTGTTGGAATGTTTTCTTTTTATTACACTGCAATGTAAGCTCCCTGAAGGCAGAAACATTCATTTGTTTTGTTCAGTGTTATATCCCTAGTGCTTGAAGAGTGCCTGAGGAGCTGAGGAGAAAGGTTCATGAATATCTGTTGAATGATGAGTGTTGGTTATTATTTCTGCTCTTCCCAACAATCCTTCCTATATCTTCTCTTAAAGAGTAGGTTCTATATATCCCAACAAGGCCACATACATGGACAAAAGACCTAGATATAGCCAATCTTAGTAAACTCCTCTCCTGACAAGAGTGATTGGTCTACAGGATGGAGTCAATTACAGGAAACCAAACCTTTGGGAAAAATCAATATTCAGAAGTATAGAAATCAACACGTTCCCTTTCAGCTAAGGTTGTTCCCCATAATGTTGAAAGGGAACAGGACTGTCCACACCAGGAAAGAGTGAGGTCAGCACCCAAAATGAAACCATCAGAATCAAAAGAGGAAAATGGATGAAAAGAAAGGCTCTTGAGTTCCCAGTCTCAGTCAGTGACACCCTGCAGCTTGCCTGTTCTGTGAACCCACCAAGAATTCTTCCCAGCTACATAAGCCACTAAATCCCCTTTTGGGCTTCAATTAATTTGAGGTACATTTCTGTCTACTGCAGAGCCCAGATACAAGAGTGTGTTTGTCAGATAAATGTGAGGAACAGCAGGTTAAATGAAATTAAACAACTTTCTATACTACAGATTTTTTTGGAAACTTTAGTATACCTAGGAATGCTTTATCTCCCACTGGCAAATAGATAAGGCACCTTATGATATGGAATCAGATTAGCAAATTCTGCTTTGGACAGAAATTTTCTCATCTTCCATCTAATCCTACTCTCAACTGTACTTAATTGTCTTCAGACTATATGGGTGCCTACAATGTTCAAAGCCTGGTAATAGGAAAACACTGGAGAACAGACACCCTGTAATGCTGCAATTAAAAAAAGAAACATGAAAATCAAATGAAAAGTATACTGTGCAACGGGAGGTCACAAAACACACCAATCACACCTAGTAACAGAGTTCAAAGAAGGTTCTTCCCTAAGTCAAGTTTAAAACTCTCCCATAATTTTGGCTCATCAAACACCGATTCACATATGTTATCTTTTCCAAGTAACCCAATAACATCTGACACAGGAAAAGGTAATGGTTAAAGTATGAAAACCAATTATAGGCTTATATAACAAACTGTAAACCATAATAAAATAGAAGAAAAAAATGTAAAGATTAACCAAAAGGTAAACAACACCAGGAAACATAAAGAATAATAAAAGATAAAACAAAAATAGAATATATGCTTTCATATCAGGTTGAAATCATTTAATAAATGCATCCGGATTCAATTCCAAAGATAAAGTTGAACATTTCTTTCTTATAGATCACAAGTTGCTTCTTAAAATAACCAGCCTGGATTTTATGCAGGGCCAACTACAAGAACACACAGAGTAAAAAACAAAAATTTCCATAGCCAACCTAGGCTTCAGACGAGTGAATATCAAATAGTTGCCTTGTGGAACTATAATCATTAAAAACTACTTTGACTAGTTCACTGATTTTGTGACCTTTTTGTCTTTACCAGGCTATTAACACCAGCTCTGTGAATCCAGATGTTACATTCTAGGTTCCTTTTACAATAGCCTGTATACTTCATTCCAGAGTAAAGTCATGCTATAGTTATTCAGAAGTATACATTTTACCTTCTGCTATAAATGTTTCATCTTATAATTTTTTTAACCTTTCCAACTTTCTGAGTGGTTTTCTAACAACAACCCGGTTATCACAGTATTAGCATAAGAGGTCGCTTAACTTGGGATGACAGTTGTATGTGATGATGGAAAAGTTACTCATACACAAGTAATATGCATCATATATAGCTATTTTTAAAGGTTAGTCTTTCACACTCCACTCAGGTCTAAGATTCTTCTGCCTTCTATGAAAGCAGTTAGCATAATTCAGGTTTTCTATATGGGTGGGATAATCATATGATTAATATTATATACTCCTTCAAGTTGAATGATAAAGAAAAATAAATAAATAAAAATTTTTTAAAATCTTATGTACTCCTAGCTTCCTCATCATCACTCTCAGCCCTGCAGCTTCACCTGTAGGTCCAGGATGTAATAGTATTACTCAGTCACTAGGCGGACGTTTAAACTCTACCTCCTTTATTCTCTGCCATTTTTCTGCATGTGTTAAAATAACAGCACCAATAATAAAGTGTTTTTTATAACCAGGAATACTCACGATTTGTCCTTTAAATCTGATTTACTAGAATGTTATCGTGTAGGCTCTTCAATGTCCTTGCTATAAATGATATTTTAACATCATCTAAACTTGAGTGTATTTTCTCATTCTTTTTACAAAGCTTACACCCACTGTTACCCCATTCTATACCTTACCTTTTCCCCTCCATGAGAATGATTTTAATCTTCAAATCTGCACCTGTTTTCTATTCACCCTGCCTCATGTCCACATGCTAACATTCATCTGTTTTCCTGGGCAAAGGTCTTCTTTCTGGTATTCTTATTGTTCTTTCCTCTTTTCATTTCTTCTTCTTAGCTTATTTTCTCTTCTTTCCACCAATTTTTCCCTGCCCCTCACCCTTCCATCATCTTTGGGTATTTTCAGTTCTTATTCTTTCTCAAACAAACTCACATGGTAAGCTCAAAATCATTTTAGGTCACCCAATTCCATGTCCTTCCATTGCAAAAGATATCACTATCAGTAGTAAAGTAAGATCACCATATCTACTGGTTGTCCCTTAACAGTCCCAGTTTACCCTACTCTCCTGGCGTAATGACTAATAGTACCTCCTTTCATTCTCAAAAATGTCTTGGTCTAAAAGAAAAATTATTATGGTCACTCTACATTTTAATCTCACTGAGACTGGCTTTTAGGCAGTGCTGAAAATAATAGTGTTAGAAAGTAATTACATACTGTAGAACCTTAAGATTCAAGAAACTCAAAAGTGTAAGGGAGAGCCCAGGTCTAACAGAATCTTAGTAGGTTATTTATGCTCTCTGAGTATGAATTTATTCATTTACCATATGCAAACAACAATATTAACTGTTAAGGTAGGGGAAAAGTGTTCTCTCACCTTACCAGGTTCCTGCCTCTGCCTATTTACTCCTCTTCTCTGTACCTCAGGGAAAGTGGCCAATCTGATGAATTAGAGTTTCACAAATTCAATGGGACTTTCTTTCTAATGGGAAGATTAGGGTGCCTTGAAGACAGGAGGCAAGTTGACTTCTTTCTCTTACAGTAAAACAGCTAAATAGAAAAAAGAGAGACCTGACATCATCTATGTGGCTGCTTATATAAGTTGACTCGCAGTCTGCTTCATAGGCCCAACTATATTTCTCTATCATGGTGGGTGTCTCTGAGACCGTGAATCCCAAGATTTAGATTCTGTGTGGATGGTTGTGAGCCTATGTACTTGGTGAACTCTATTAAGACTGAAATTCAGCTTCCAATCAGCTTAATTCCAGGCTGATATTAAGGTGACTTGCCCCTAACCCAAATGCCAGTCAAAAGCAAAAGATATCATCTCTGAAAGAAGATAATATCATCTAGAGTATAAAAATTATCTCTACTATGGATATTTTATATCTGACATTTAATCAGAAGTTGTTAGACATAATAGAAGACAAGATCAATTGACTGGAATCCCAAGGTGAGGAAAAGTAGAAATTAGAAATAAGAAAGGAGAGTTATATACTGTAGTTACAAGACACAGGCTTTGAAATAACTTCCTATTTTTTAAATATTGATTTCAAGATGGGAATTTCAATGGAATCTATTTATAAAACAAAATAGTTGTCCTAGAGATTAAAACATGTATCATTGACTTGTTAAAGTCAGTATTAGTCATAATATGAACACATGACATATCAAAACTTGAGAAATACAGCTGAAAATGTGCATTCAGTAAAATTCATGCCCTTAAACTGTCAATGTTACTAAAAGAAAAGCTAAAGTCTAATGATCTAAATATATTATCTCAAAAAATAAGAACACAGCAAATCAAATTCGAAGAAAGCAGAAGGAAGAAAATAATAAAAATTAGAGAAGAAATTAATGAATTTAAAAACATATAACACTGCTCATGTTGTTTCATAATTTGAGTGACAATTATATAGGTATATTCGCATTGTGAGAAATCATCAAGTAGACATGATGTGTGCATCTATCTATGCACACCATATGTGTGTTTTACTTTAATAAAACATACTATGATAAATTTCTTGACAAACTGTTATTTCACTGCAAATATGGCATATATGTAGCATTCCCTTGGCAGAAAATCCTTAAATGAAATAAAAGACAGTGAAAAACTAAAACCATATTTCACAGCCACAACTTATATATTAAAGATTTTTATAGAGACTGATCCAAGATGGCCGATTAGGAGCAGCTGAGGATTGCAGCTCCCAGTGAAAGCGTGGAGGGTGAGTGGACGCCACATTCCCAGACAGATTTTTATTCCCCACAGACCAGGAGATTCCCAGGGGGAGGAACCCCACAGGTCACCAGCGCACCTGGTTTGGCCGGCGCGGCTGGTTTGGCCGGCGCGGCTGTTTTCACCGGCTCCGCTGTTTTCGCCTGCGCGGCCGTTTTCGCCACCACTGTTTGGAGCGGCGCCCCGGCGCAGCGGTTCCCAATACAAAAGACGTGGGTCCGGGTGCTGTTTTAGCTGGCAATTGGAGCTCCGGGAAGGCAGAGCCGCCC
>PVKV010042262.1:0-10836 GCA_004027835.1 Alouatta palliata
GAGTAGCTGGGACTAGAGGCACATGCCACCACGTCCGGCTAACTTTTTAATTTTTTATTTTTGGAAAGACCGGGTTTCATTTTGTTTCTCCAGGATGGTTCCAAACTCTAGACTCACACAATCCTCCTGCCTAGGCTTCTCATGGTGCTGGGATTACAGTCATGAGCTACCGTGCTAGGCCAACAAAATTTATTTCAAGAAAACATAACATGATGTTGATTCCCATTTCAGGATGCATACTAAAAAAAAAATCTGAGCAGCTCATTTATAAATATGGTTACAAAAATTGTACATTAAATATTATTAATTAAATCACATTACACACACACAAATAAGGGAAACAGTTTACTGCTATAAATAACAATTTAGAAACATAAAATAGAGACAAACATTACTAATGGAACAAGCAGACCTCATGCAATCTTTTTTCTTCATTACATCTATCATAGAATTCATTTAAATACATAACAGAAACCCAAAGTGCAGAAATTGCTAAATCAGAAATTCATTGAACACACCTTTTTCAAGCTTCCTAGAAACTGAATTAAATACTCTAACTCGTTCACATTTGTCTAATTCTAATATTTCCCACTCTACAATCTTTTTTAATGCAGAGCTTAATGTCCTGTGAGTATGCATCACTTAGGATGAAAGTATCCAATGAGAGCACCCAAATCCCACTCTCCACTGGCTCAAGGAATGTATCTTCAGCCCTGGGCCTCAGTCATTGGCTCAAGATGGGAGCAGGTGACCTGACCTGATCCATTAAGTGCCCTCCTAGCTGTTCAGCCTTGTAAATTGAGGAGAAAACTAGTTTGTGCTTTTTGTCTACTTTATATTTCTTTGTTTGATTTTTTGCCTTATTGTAACTGTGGTGATTTCATGATATGAATCCAAAGCTGTGAGTAAGCATGTGTCCTACCTCTTCCATCATACTGCAAAGAAAAGTTCTCTGAAAAGGAATCTGGAGGTAAGAGACTATTCCTGTGAAGAGTTTGAAAAACCAGGGAGGTAGAGACTTCAGTGTGAAACAAAGGTACAGTTCCAGAGAAGAAAAAGAGGATATGGCTTTCATAAAGAAACTTCCTCCCATCAAAGTTCCCAGTACAGTCCATTTATGCAAATACAGGATTCAGACTTAGGTCTGATTGGTTGACTCAGTTGAGCTCTGATTGGTCAGGACAACTGAGCCCTGATTGGCAGGGGCAGATGAGCTTTGGTTGGTTGGTTCAGGTGAGCTCTGAAAGTTCCAAAGTTAGAGAGTGGTTGTGGGTTTTGGGGAATTCATAGTATATGTGTGAGCTCCAGTCAGCACATGGTAGTTTGGCTCTATTTTAAATTTAGTCTCAGCCACTGGGATCCTTCTTGAAAGACTGGCTCTTTTGGATTCACATTTGTTCACAAGTTAAAGAAAATGATAGTGACCAATTAAGAAAACTGGGATGATTCTCTGATTCTCTCTCTCTCTCTCTCTCTCTCTCTCTCTCTCTCTCTCTCTCTCTCCCTCTCTCTGTGATTGTTGCAGGACTTTTTCACTTTCAAGCACATGCGTCTGACAAAATTAACAAAGTATGGCAAGTTGAGACAATAAAAACACTTATTTCAGTACAACGTTTTCTCAAAAATGTGATTGGTCCTGATTCTTGACCCAGTGGAATGCACTTCCTCTTTCATCATAGACTGTCACTCTGGAATAAGGGAGAATGAGTGTGGAAGTGAGTGAGGGCACAGACAAAGCTTTAAAGGTTGACTATTTATTCTTTCTCCTAATCCCAGACATTTTCCCCAGCATAGTCACTGTATGTCCTGATTTCACCTGTTGTCCCTGAGTAATTCCAAATAGCATCGCTTTCACTCTGAAACATGTCCAAATGTACGATTCTGCACTTCCCAGGGTAACTAGATCATGCAGGAAGTTGTGAGTGTAGTAGCACTCAGATCTTTGTTGAATGAACATATAAATGAATAAACCTGTATTAGATAAGACACTGGCCCCTGACAACCTATGAGACCATTGCTAAATTTGTGTGGCTAGTCCACATAGCCCTTCTGGATCTCTTGGGTACAGTCTCCTTTCCTGTACTGCACTTCTAAAAAAATTCTTTCTCTACAAAGCTGTCTGAGTCCCAGCGTTAAGCCCATGAGAATGTCAGATTGTGATTCCTCCATGGTCTGTGTATCACATTGACTCCTCCCAATAACCCTTTATTGTGTAGACATTTTAGCCTCAATTTTTTGCAGACAACACACAGAGTAACTGAGTAACGTGTCCTGTGATAACACAGCTGATAAATGGAAAAGCCAGGATTCAAATCCACACCAGTCTGAGTCCAGAACCCAAGTACTTGAACATTGCCCTCTGCCATCCTCTCTCATGTTGTAGTGGTGGCACCTTCAAGGCATGGATACCTAGGGGTAGACAGTCTGAGGTAAGCCTCCCCTTGACAGCAAGGCTTTTCATAGCTTGATCTTTCCTCGAAGGCAATGTGATCAATTCAGAGGTGTAAAAGCAAAAGCATCAAGTTAGCCTTCCTGCAAAGGTATACAAGGAACCTGGTTTTCTCATGCAAACACGGGAGCTTTTTCAAGCAGCAGTTAGCAAATTCGACAATTCCTGTGTTCAATTCAATGTTGCAATAGCTGTCTGAAGCACGTGCATAGCCATTCTGTGTTGCGCAATTGTGTCCAATACAGATGGACTCCAACTCAGGATGGTTCGACTTAAAATTATTTGACTTTATGATAGGTTTAACTGAACTTAACTCCACTATAAGTTGGAGAGCATATGTTTACCTTGTTACAAATTGGTGAGAAAAGGGTGAGAAGCAGGAAGTGGGGAAAATTTTCAGGTTAGGGTTTTACAGTCATTACCTGATGATCCACATTTAGCTCTGTGATGGCCAATTTTATTTCTTGTCTTGTCTTTCCAACCAGTGGGGAGATACTTTTCCCCAAATAAGCAAGGATAGAGATTTAGTTAACCTGACTTGGTTGGGTTACACTACCTAGATATGTGGTCACATTTTATTCTGAATGTTTGTGTGAAGGTGATTTTGGGTAAGATTAACATTTAAATCAATGAACTGAGCAAAACACACTGCCCTCCATAATGGCCTGAACAGAACAAAAAGTATGACTTCCCCCAAGCAAGAGTAAATTCTGCAGCAGACAGCCTTCACACTGGGACTGCAACATCGACTCTCCCATGGGTCTTTGGCCTCATGGACTTTAGACTTAAAGTGTAACATCAGCTTGTACTCCTGGCTGCCAGCCCATCCTGCAGATTTAGGACTTGTCAGCCTCCATAATCCCATGAATCTGTTTCTTAAAATAAATGTCTCTCAATAGATAGATGGATAAAAAATCTATTGGTTTTATTTCTCTGGAAATCTTTAATACAAGCTTTCTGCACCAAAACATTGCTGCAGAGACCTGAGTGTTGTTTCCACATGTAAAATATCCAGTTATATATCAGACATTTTCATGATTCCATTAATCAATTCCTTTGCCTTTAATTAGTGACTGCACAGTTATTTCAGTATTTTTTCCTGGCTCTTGAGAGATGTTTCTTCACTATTTGACATGACTGTGGACAAAAACATATTCAGTTCAATGGTAAAGTCAAGGACTTAATCACAATTATTATTACTGAAAATCACAATCTCTTGAATATTGATAGAGTCCACGTGGCACATATTAACCAGAAGATTAAATAAACTTACTCACTTCTGATCTTACCAGTTTATTTCATTTCCTTTCATTACCACCCATATAGCCAACAATCATATTGGTTGGTGTCAAACCAGGCATTGGTACAGTAATAAAAAAGGGGCACCACTGACTGAATGGCAACTGTGCCAGGCATTGTTCTAAGTGCTTTGTGGGGAAAACTTCAATTACCTTTGACAAGATCTCTGTGAAGTAGTGTTCTTATCTCCATTTTTATGGATGAAGCAACTGAACCACAGAAGTGTCACTTGCCCAAGATTGAACAGGTAGAATATTACCAAAGCAAGAATCAAACATATTTCTACACATTTAAGCTTCTGCTCAGAAAGAGAAAATATCATCAGAGTAAACAGGCAACCTACGGAATGGGTGAAAATTTTTGCGGTCTATCCATATGACAAAAAGCTAGTATCCAGAATCTACAAGGAACTTTTAAAAAATTACAAAAGAAAACAAACAACCCCATAAAAAAGTGGGTGAAGGATATGTACAGATACTTCTAAAAAGAAGACATTTATGCGGCCAACAAACATACAAAACAAAGTTCATCATCACTGGTCGTTAGAGAAATGCAAATCAAAACCACAATGAGATACCATTTCATGCCTGTTAAAATAGCAATCATTAAAAAGTCAGAAAACAACAGGTGGTGGAGAGGATGTGGAAAAATAGGAACACTTTTGCACTGTTGGTGGGAGTGTAAATTAATTCAACCATTGTGGAAGACATGTGGCGATTCCTCAAGGATATAGAATCAGAAATACCATTTGACCCAGCAATCCTATTACTAGGTATATACCCAAAGGATTATAAATCATTCTGCTGTAAAGACACATGCACATATATATTTGTTGCAGCACCATTTACAATAGCAAAGACTTAGAACCAACCCAAATGCCCATCAATTATAGACTGGATAAAGAAACGGTGGCACATATACACCATGGAATACTATGCAGCCATAAAAAGGAATGAGTTCATATGCTTTGAAGGGACATAGATGAAGCTGTAAACCATTATCCTCAGCAAACTAATACAGGAACAGAAAACCAAATGCCACATATTCTCAGTCATTAAGTGGGAGCTGAACAATGAGAACACATGGACACAGGGAGGGGTACATCATACACCAGGGCCTGTTGGGGAGTGGCGAGAAGGGGAGGGAGAGCATTAAAACAAATACCTAATGTATGCAGAGCTTAAAACCCAGATGATGGGTTGACAGGTGCAGCAAATCACCATGGCACATGTATACCTGTATAACAAACCTACATGTTCAGCACATGTATCCCAGAACTTAAAGTACAATTAAAAAAAATGTTTAAAGACTCCAAAGGCAAGATATTCTTATTAGGTATGAACATGCATTGGTTAAGTTCTAGGAGTGTTTATAAAACTCACTGGCCTGCACAGTTTCATGGGAATTTTAAGTCATGATATTAAATGATACTTTTTTACCCTTTGAAAGGATGAATTAGGCATGAAATTTTATTTGGCTAATTTTTCTCTTTTAGCATTCAGTACATTTTTTTCTTTCTGACATTTCATCCTTTTCTAATCTTAGTAATTAAGGTCATATCTGCCTGTGTACACAGACAGAATAAAGGTGTAAAGCCACTGATCAGTGATTTTCCAAGGATGTAGATGCATGAAAGAAGACAATCATTTAATTCCAGCCTTTTCCTTTTCCTATAAATTCAGCTGCTACAACAAAGCCTTAGTATTGCCAGTTTTGCAGATAATAATAGATGGATTCAGGGACCTAATCTCAATCTTATTTGGAAAAAAACTCTTCCCCTGACTCAAAAGACAAGTAAACTTAGTGACTAGAAGAGTAGCCCAACATTAAATACTTGAGAAATGTGGGGCAAAACTACTGCAGATGAGCAACTGCAGTTTTTCCCATCTCATTTCTATATGGGTATTCACTTAGCAATTACATGTCTTTCACCTCCTGCAAATGCACTTCTCATCTGCTCCCATTCACTTTAACACTTATACTACCCAGGGTACATACCAAGACCTTAATGAAAAGGACAGCTACCAGATGCAACTAACTAGGAGTTATTGTTCAACCCCAGGTCACCTGACAACGTTCATGCTTTCCTTTCAGTTGCATTAGTGTACAAATAAAGAGGTTGCTGAATCTATCATAGATGAATAGCATCTTTATTAAATTTGCAAATGACAACACAGAAAGGGGAGCAAATGTGTTGGATGATAGAATCAGGATTCAGAGACCTGATAATGAGCAAATCTGAGCATATCTGCAACCAGGATGGTTTCCCATCTATGTAATTAGGGTCTGAAGGATCTGAGAAGAGTCAGCTGCAGAAGACCTGGAGGTACAGGGGCAGGCACACAACAGCTGACTTCAAATTCTAGAGGATGGATTAACTACCCTCTCTAGGTCTCCAGCACACAATCCCAGGACTATTGGATAGAAGCTACAGGGAGGCAGGTTTGGGCACAATGTAAGCAGCATATCACTGCAAGGAGCTGAGCCCCTTTACTGGGCAATTGCCTCAGGCAGGAGATAAGGTATTGGTGACTAACATGGTTACTTCCAAGGCTCAAATCCTCTGGCTGCACTAAGCCCTGTGACTGTGTCACCTCATTGGCACTTGATCAAAGTTGACCCACCTACTATTTTGCTTTTGAAATTTTAAGCTACAGCAGATGAAAGTTTCCACTTCGTGTAATCCCGCTGATTATTTAAGAATGTGAGCCCTTAGAAAGGGGGAGGTAAGATAATACTTGAGGTTGCAAACAGGTATGAATGGTATAATCTATCTTTGTAGGAAGATATGTACATTAATAGATCACAAGTCTGGATGCCTAATACTTCTATTCGGTGGGATTATAGGTGATTCATTTTTATACATGTGATTAAAGTAGGTTGGGCATGGTGGTGGCCCATGCCTATAATCCCAGCACTTTGGGAGGCTGAGGCAGGCAGATTGCTTCAGCCCAGGAGTTCAAGACCAGCCTGGACATAGTGAGACCTCATCTCTACTAATATTCAAAAAGATTAGCTGGATGTGGTGGAACGTGCCTGTTATCCCAGGCACTAGGGAGGCTGAGGTGGGAGGACTGCTTGAGCCCAGGAGGTCAAGGCTGCAGTGAGCTGTGATTGTACCACTGCACTCCAACCTGGGCAACAGAGCAAAACCCTGTCCCATAAAAATAAAATAATAATTTTTAAAAAGGGATAAAAGTATTGTTTAAAGACAGGAATTGAAATGCATGCATTTCTACATATTCCTTATTGTATTAGCATAGACTAAGTGACTTAACAGAAATGTACTTGCTCACAATTCTAGATTCTAGAAATCTCAAGTTGATGTCCAGCAAAGTCAGATTCTGGTGAGGGCTCCCTTCTTGCAACATAGACAGCCACCTTTCTGTGTCCTCACATGTTGGAGACTGGTCTGTCTCTCCTTATAAGGCCACAGCCCTATTGGATTAAGCCCTAAATGTTATCACTTCATAACCTAAATTACTTCTGAAACAACCTATCTCCAGATACAATCACACTAGGGATTAGGGCTTCAAAATATGAATCAGGTGGTCACAGGTGACAAAATTCAGTTCATAGCATTTATGCTCACCATGAACAGCAGAAATGTTTACTTCATAAAACAGCAAATTCTGTTCAGTAGAAAAACTATCAGAAGTTCAGTGTTACAGGTCATTAGAAAATGTAATGTGCTTAATATGGTGTTTGTTAGCAAGTGCCTCCTATCCCTTTCTCCATCCAACTTCAGTCTTGGATATTAACTCCCATTAAGCCAAAAAAGTTTCCAGAAGGCAAGAGAGCCCAGCTTGAACTCCAGCCCTTATTCAGCTTGAACAGATCACATAAGACCCTGTGTTTTCATTTTTTTGTTCTGAGATATGGAGGTTAGTCCACATGACCTTCTCTCTCAAGGTTCTGTAACTCTGTGAGTCCAACTTTAAAGAAAGAGTACCTAGCATCCCCAGGTGCTGGACCTGGACAGAACTGACTATTTCCTCCCATGAATAATCTGCTAACAGTTTTCCTTCAACCATTTTGTTTGGCTGAAAAGGTAGCCTTATGTACTTTTCATTCCTTAGAATACCACCAGAATGAACTACAAGAGTCACATGATAATGATTATATTTATTATTTTATTGCTACATTGGAGGTGAAAATAAACTGTAAGAAGTTGCTAAAGGACGAAACTTCATGAAGATTATGAAACCATTGAGGCACCCATTGTAGAAGGTTAAAATTGGCTTATCCTGTATGAGGTGCAAGGACTACACATACAACTGTCATCAATGGCAAGATTATTGACGGCATCTGCCATTTGGAATTTACATACCAATGGGAAGGAAGTTCAGAAAGGAACTTAAGGAAACATTCACTACCCCAGACCTCTTAGCCAGGAAATACAGGTGAGAAGAAATCAGAAAATGCCTGAAATCTCTACAAACACATAGGTTTACCAAAAAAAAACAAGCCTAAAACCAAGACCGTCAGGAAATGTTGAAATCTGCTCTTGAGAGGAGATCCCCATTTTATGATGTTTGGACACAATCTTTCTCCTGCTGGATAGCTAGGGGGGAAAAGAAACAAAAAATTACAAAAGTATTTTTTTAAGTTCAGCTTCTTCCAAAAGAACTCTTTGTAAGTCATTGAAGGCTGCCATACATGCTTTAAATTTGGAATGCCAAGGCATTAACCACGAAACTTACAGTGTGGTGTGTGCATGCATGTGTGTGCACATTAACCACCTGAACTACCAATTAGAAACTACATCAACTGTAGGGTTTGTTTTTCCAAATGCTGTTGCCATTTTTTTCAGATTATTCAAGACCAAGGAGTAATCGGAGAACTTTCTTCAGATTTATTTATCACTATGAAGTTAGGAAAGTATACACTTTCAGATAATTTTAACTAATGTTGCAACTTTCAAATAAAACTGATATAACAAAAGGTGCTTCTCAGCTTTTGTGAATATGCTTAGAGTTTCTCCAGCAGGCTATAACTCCAAAGGGCAGAACCAATCCCTTGAATCTGAGAGATTTGAGTATACCCAGAAGTAAATTTGTTATCTCACCTTATCTTGTCATCATATATAGAAGGCCAAAACTGCAGATTCTACAGGGTTCTTTAAGGATAATATTACGGACTCAAATTTCTAAATGTAGAAAAATACCAAATACCCAAAAGTAGACAAAATCTAAGTGTCTTTTAGTGCTACATGCAATATTCCAAGATTGGTTTTAATGTGTTTTTTAATTATTTTCAAACAAGAAACTAGTTTTTTATTGTCCCATCACTACTAGGCCCATCATGTGAGAACCAGAAGAAAACTATTTCGGCCCATCATGTGAGAACCAGAAGAAAACTATTTCATAGTTTTACCCATTGCATTAAATACCATGGTGCTCTAATTATTGCTTACTTTGTGGCAACAATTTACTAGAAGATTTAGCAAACCTATTAACTTTCTCTAATGTTTATTTCCACTAGAACTGCCCCCCCCCCCGCCATGACTTACTTTCCTTTGAAGGAAGAGTATTTTTTTCTTCAGTATCAGTTTTCTTCAGTTTTGACCTGTCAAATTTCTCCACTTCTGACAAGTCTGGTTTATCACTCATCTTGACTAGAAGATAGCCTGAAAAGAAAAAAAAAATTTTTGTTATCTTTATTTTTTTGAGACAGGGTCTCACTCTCTCACCCAGGCTGGCGTGTAGTGGTGCAATTCTGGCTCACTGCAACCTCCGCCTCCTGGGTTCAAGCAATTCCTCTGCCTCAGTCTCCCAAGTAGCTGGGATTACAAACAAGCATGCACCACCATGCCCAGCTAATTTTTTTATTTTTAGTAGAGACACGGGTCTCACCATGTTGGCCAGGTTGGTCTCAAACTCCTGGCCTCAAGTGATCAGCCCGCCTTGGCCTCCCAAAGTGTTGGGGTTACAGGAGTGAGCCACCGCACCCCGCCAGAAAAAAGATTTTTAAGAAAATACACCTGGCAGAACTATCTTTGGACTAAGGGGTCACAAGCAAAAATTTTCACATTTCCTATCAATGTGTATTCTACCTGCTCATTTTCAACAGAAAAAACAGCAACAGATCTTAGAAAAGTTATATTTTTGTTAGTATAATTTAAACTCCACATCATTAGCCATTTCTGATAGGCAGTAAATGCCATTGGATCAGAACGCCCCAGAAACCAAGATGCTCTAGAAACCCAGAGCCAATATGTCTTACTCTTAAAATCACAGAAAGGGTAAAATGGAGGTGATAGAAGCATAAGACCAGACAGGGACAGAAGAAAAAATAAAGTCACAGGGACAGAAGAAAAAATAAAGTCTGGCTTTAACCAGGAAATGATTTTGTAACAGGAGATAGCACTATTTGAGCACCTTCGCTTTTTGGTTTTGGCACCTTTCTTGAGAGATGGAGAGCAGCACACAAAAAAAGAGTGGCATAAGTTGTACTAATTTCTATTTTAAATCCCCAAAGACGACAGTCCATCGGGACACTACAATACACATCTCATAATAGCTCCTTGTGGCATTGGTTTGTAAACGTTGTAAAAAGGAACAGTTAACTAGGATCAGACCCAGGACTTCAGCAAAATGGAATAAACCAAATAGGAGTCTTATTTCACTATCGTTTCTCTGCAGAGAGAGACGCAAGGAGATGAGGCTCAGAGGTGCGTGGCTGCGGACCTGACGGAATGCCTGGTGCCCTGTGAGCGTCCCGAGTTTGTCCAGAAGAGACAATAGGATATCCCAGAAATCGCAAGGCAGATCTCTGGTGCGCGAGCCCGGCCCCACCCCGGGGGAGTAAGACACTTCGTCTAGTGCCTGGGGTAGAGGGGAGAGGCCCTTGCCAAGCAGCCAGAAGTGCCGAACGTGCCTCCATTCCGTCGAGGTTACCCTAAGGCCCTACTCTGCCGAGCGATCAGACTCCAGGCTCGGCGCTGGGAAATGGAACTAACAAATAAATAATAGCAGGGCCGTGCGCAGAGGCCAGTCTGTCAGGAGCAGTTGGCATACTTTTTCAAGTAACTATTAGCGTCGTCGGGTGCCCAGCCCAACGGCCAACGGAGTGGAGGGAACGAGGGC
>PVKV010042263.1:0-10832 GCA_004027835.1 Alouatta palliata
CAATCTCAGCTCACTGCAACCTCCGCCTCCCGGGTTCAAGCGATTCTCCTGCCTCAGCCTCCTGAGTAGCTGGGATTACAAGCGCCCACCACCACGCCTGGCTAAATTTTTTGTATTTTTAGTAGAGATGGGGCTTCATCATGTTGGCCAGGCTGGTCAACTCCTGACCTCAGGTGATCCACCATGCCTGGCCAGAGTGATGTTTTGACTGAGAAACTTCCTACATTCATAGCCTCCCTACAAATGAGGACTGGAGATGCCAGGGCAGCCTTTTGTACAGTGCTAAAGCAGTAGTGCTTGCCAACCTCAAACAAATGTATAATCCAACAGGCACTTCAGCTCTTACTAGATCTGAATACGGACTTCTCCATCACAATGGAAAGAAGCCCAGTCTTTTCCCTACTGTCCTTTATCCCAGTGAGTCAAGGTTTAATTTTCAAAACACTAAAAGGTGAGAGAGAAAACTGCATGAAGAGTTACAGCTGGATGGTGTATCTTCTTACTCATGCTCCACCAGTGCTCAATTCATAATGCTGGAAGTAAGCAATTATAGAAGCTCCTGTATTTCATTCAGTATTTTTAGAAACATAATTTGTTTTTTATTTAATATGGAGTTTTCTAGTTTATTCTTTCCGGCACTTCTTTCTACAAAATTACAATCTGCGTTGTAAATACACTCTAGTTTTAAACTAGAAATCAGACCTACGGTTTCTAATCTGGCATGCAAAAAACTTAGAAGTCGCCACTCCATCCTAACAAGTAAAAGGTTGAGCAAACTGAAAAAATCAACAGATCTTCTTAGATTTGTAGAAGCAAGGTCACAGGGCAAATCACTGTCCCCCAAATAGGAGATACAGGCAGGGGAATACAGAGAATCACCATTTACCAGAGCAGATGCCCAGGAGCTGAAATCTCTGCAGAACCAGTGCAGGGTAGGGAAACCTCCAATGTAACTAAGTGAACTGCTAAAGGCTCAATGTGGACAAGTCTTAGAAAACTCCATGGGGACTCGGTGAAGGGTATCTGGGGAGAGTGATACCATTGTGAGTTTTACTTCCTCATAGTGACAGAATAATCCCCTGGGTTGGAGGAGGGTGCAAAAGGAACCATTTAAACATGTCAGAGCATTCTTCCCTCAGAAGAAACTAATTAGAGCCTAACCTGCTGGGGTTTTATCAGGGCCTAACTGATCTGAAAGAAGAGAAATGCCCAGCTCCAGTCCCTTTGAGCCATCCTGACCCACCTATGGAACTATGACTGAGAAGCACCGGTCAAGTTCATGATCCAGAGGCAGAGGCTCACAAAAAGACTGAAAACCTAATCATAGGGTGACAGAATGCTTCCCCACCCTGCACCTGATCTCCACATTACTGAAGGCCCATTTCACATGGTTCCTGTATACCATGTCCACCTTTCCTGAAAAATTACAAGCTGTACCAAAAGGCAAAAAACACAGTTTTTTAGAGCAAGCATCAGACTCAGATATAGCAGAGGTGTTATAAGGAACAGACTGGGAATGTAAAACATGATTAATTGCTAATGGCTCTAATGGATGAAGTAGACAGCATTTAAGAAGAACAGATGGGAATGTAATAAGAGAGATGGAAATTCTAAAAAAGAACCAAGAAGAAATGCTAGAGAACAAAACCAATCTAACAGAAATGAAGAATGACTTTGATGGGCTTATTGGTTAACTGAACATGAATGAAGAAGGAATATCTGAGTTTGATGATATCTCAGTAAAAATCTCCAAAACTGAAAAGCAAAGACAAAAAAAGACCAAAAAACCTCACAAAACCCAAAAACAAAAAACCTCACCTCAAAATAGAGCATCCAGAAACTGTGTGACGAACCAAAGTGTAACGTACACATAATGGGAATAGCAGAGGAGAACAAGAGAAAGAAACAGGAAAAATATTTGAAACAATTATGACTGAGAATTTTCCAGAGTTAATGTCAGAAGAACTACACACATCTAGGCATATCATTTTCAAACTTCAGGAAATCAAAGATTAAAAAAAAAAAAGAACCTGGCCAGACACGGTGATTCACACCTGTAACTCCAGACTTCCTTGGAATTCAAAACCAGCTTGGACAACACAGTGAAACCGTCTCTACAAAAAATACAAAAATTAGTTGGGCGTGGTGGTATCTGACTATAGTTCCAGCTACTTGACAGGCTGAGGTGAGAGGACTGCTTGAGCCCAGTAGGTGGAGGGTGCAGTGAGCCGAGATTGTGCCACTGCACTCCAGCCTGGGCAAGAGAGAGACTTGTCTCAAAAAAAAAAAAAAAAAAAAAAAAAAAAAAAATTACATATCCAACTCCAACTTCTCAGAAACCCCACAAGTATACAGTGAAGTGAAATATTTAAAAGCATAGAAAAAACCACCAACCTACAATTCTGTATCCTGTGAAATTATCCTTCAAAACTGAAGGAAAGGCAGGGCATGGTGGCTCACAGCTGTAATCCCAGCACTTTAGAGGCTGAGGAGGGTGGATCACCTGAGGTCAGGAGTTCCAGACCAGCCTAGCGAACACGGTGAAACCCCATCTCTACTAAAAATACAAAAAAATTAGCCGGGCATGGTGGCAGCTGCCTGTAATCTCAGCTACTTGGGAGGTTGTGGCAGGAGAATCCCTTGAACCTGGGAGGCAGAGGTTGCAGTGAGCCGAGATCGTGCCATTGCACTCCAGACTGGGCAACAAGAGCAAGACTGTCTCAAAAACAAAAAAGAAAATAAACGAAAAAAACTGAAGGAGAAAAATACTTTATCAGATAGACAAAAATTGAGTGAATTTGTTGCTCCCAGACCTGCCTTGCAAGAAATATTATCAGATCTACATATAGAAAGGCAAAGCACTTTGGAGAAGAAATAAGTGAAGGTAAAATAAGAACCTTAAAAAAAAAATTTTTTTTTCTTATTTATTTTTAGAGACAGGGTCTTGCTGTCACCTAGGCGACAATATACTGGTGTGATCATAGCTCAATGCAGCCTTGAACTCCTTGGTTAAAGGCTATCCTTCTGCCTCAGCCTTATAAGTAGCTGGAACTACAGGTATACCCCACCATGCCCAGCTAATTTTTACATTTTTTTTGTGGAGGCAGAGTTTTGCCATGTTCATTTTCCCAAGACTGGTTTCAAACTTCTGGGCACAAGCAATCCTCCCACCTCGCCTGCTGGGATTATAGGCATGAGCCACTATGCCTGGTCCAAGAAGAAATAATAATGTTTAATGTAAATGCACCTAACAGCACAGCATCAAAGTATGTGAGGCAGAAACTGATACAACTACAAGGAGAAAGAGATGAATCCACTATTATAGTTGAAGCTTTCAACACCCCTCAATCAGAAATGGACAGATCTAACAAGCAGAAAATCAGAAATGACATATGTGAATGCAACAATACCATAAATCAATTTAATATAATGGACATGTTTAAACTACTTTACCCAGCAATAGCAAAATATACATTCTTAAGTTCACATGGAATATCCACCGAGAAACCACATTCTGAAATATGAAACACACCATAACAAAATGAAATCATACAATGTCTGCTCATACACCATAATGGAAATAAACTAGAAATTAACACCAGAAAGGCAGCTGGAAAATCCATAATACATGGATACTAAACATTTCTAAATAACATATGGGATCAGGGAAGAAATCAAGATAAATTAAAATATATTTTAACTAAAGGAAAACAGCTTATAATTTCGGGATGCAGGAAAAGCAGTGATCATTGGAAAATTTATAATGCCTAAAGAAGAAAAATCTAAAATCAATCAGTAAGCTTCCACCTTGGGAAACCAAAAAAAGAAAACCAAATTAAATCCAAAGTAGGCAGAAGAAAAAAAAAAAAACTAAAATAGAAATCAATGAAATGGAAAAAATCAATGAAAAAACAAAATCAACAAGGCTGGGCACTGTGGCTCATGCCTGTAATCCTAGCACTTTGGGAGGCCAAGGTGGATAGATTGCTTGAGCCCAGTTTTCCACCAGCCTGGTAACATTGGCAAAACCCACGAAAAAATGCAAAAATTAGCTTGGTGTGGTGCATGTCTGTAGTCCCAGCCACCTAGGAGGCTGAGGTGGGAGGATCGCCTGCCCCTAGGAGTTCAAAGCTATAGTGAGCTGTGATCTCACTCCAGCCTGGGCAACAGAGTAAGACCCTGTCACAAAAAAGGAAAAAACAAACAAACAAAAACAAAAAGCCGATTTTAAATATCACTAAAACTGATAACCCTCTACCCAGGCTAACCAAGAAAAAAAAGAAGACACAAATTACTAGTATCAGAAATGAAAGAGAAGACATCACTACAGATCCCACAGATGTTAAAAGAATATTATGAAGAACTCTATGCCCATACATTTGATAACCTAGATAAAATGGACCAATTCCTTGAAAGATACGATCTGCCAAAACTCACACAAAATAATCTGAATAGGCCTATTACCTATTAAAGAAATTGAATCAATTAATGACTTTCCAAAACAGAAAATCACCAATTCCAGATGGATTCACTGGTAAATTCTATGAAATATTTAAGAAACAAATTACAGCAATTCTCTATAATCTTTTTCATTAGACAGAAAAGGGAATACAGCATTCCTCCCTTTACTTGTGGTTTTGCTTTCTGTAGTTTCAATTTCTGTTGGTCAACTGTGTTTCAAAAATATTAAATGGAAAAATCTAGAATCACACAATTCATAAGTTTTAAATTGTGTAATTTTCTGAGTTGCATGATAAAATCTCTTGCCATTCTGCTCCATCCGGCTTGGGACATGAATCAACCCTTTGTCCAGAGTATTCATGCTGTATACACCACCTGCCCATTAATCACTTAGTAGCCATCTTGGTTATCAGATCAACTGTTGCATTATTGCAGTGCTTATGTTAAAATTACCCTTATTTGGCCAGGTGCGGTGGCTCACCACTGTAATCCCAGCACTTTGGGAGGCCGAGGCAGCTGGATCACTTGAGGTCAGGAGACAGAGATCATCCTGGTCAACATGGTGAAACCCTGTCTCTACTAAAAATACAAAAATTAGCTAGGCATGGTGGCACATGCCTGTAATCCCAGCTACTCGAGGCTGAAGCAGAAGAATTGCTTGAACCAGGAAGTTGAAGGTTGCAAGTGAGCCAAGATCACATCACTGCACTCTAGCCTGGTGACAGAGCAAGACTCCGTCTCAAAAAAATAAAAAAAAAAAGAACAAAAAACGCTTATTTTAATAATGGCCTTAAAACAAAAGAGTAGTGGTGCTGGCAATTTAGATATACCAAAGAGAAACCATAAAGTACTTCTTTTAAATGAAAATGTGGAGGTTCTCAAATAAAAAAAAAGACCTGAATGCTGAAGTTGCTAAGATCTAAGAGAAGAACAAATTTATTTGTGAAACTGTGAAGAAGGAAAAAAAATTCTTGCTAGCTTTGCTGTGGCACTTCAAACCAGATTAGTTAACACAGTGCATGACAAGTGATTAGTTAAGATGAAAAAGGCATTACATTTGTGGGTGGAAGACAAGAAAAGAATCGTGTTTCAATTGACAGCATTCAGGTTCAGCACTACCCACAATTTCAAGCATCTACTGGGGGTTTTGGAACATTCCAATATTATTTCCCACCATGGATAAGGCGGGAGCACTGAACTTCCTAACTCATTCTATGAGGCCAACATTACCCCAATGCCAAAACATTACAAGCAAAGAAAACTACAGACCACTATCTCTCATGAACATAGACTGAAAAATACTCAACAAAATATTAATGAACCAAATCCAACATTGTATTATACACCATGACCAAGTAGGATTTAGTCTCAGATATTCCAAACTGGTTCAACATTTGAAAATCAATTAATATCATCCATCACACCAATAGGCTAAAGAAGAAAAATCACATGATCATATCAACAGATGCTGAAAAAGCGTATGACAAAACCCAACACTCATTATCAGTACTAGGAATAGAAGGGAATTTCCTATCTACAAAAAACCTATAGCTAAGATCATATTTAATAATGGTGAGAAACTCAAAGCTTTTCTACTAAAATTGGGAACAAGGCAAGGATGTCCACTCTCATCACCACTTTTAAACACTGTACTGGAAGTCCTAGCTAATAAGACAAGGCAAGACAAGAAAAGGCATACAGATTGGAAAGGAGAAAGTAAAAGTGCCTTTGTTTGCAGATGACATATCTATGTAAAAAATATGAAAAATCAATATAAGCCTGGGCGCGGTGGCTCACGCCTGTAATCCCAGCACTTTGGGAGGCCGAGGCAGGCGGATCACGAGGTCAAGAGATCGAGGCCATCCTGGCCAACATAGTGAAACCCCATCTCTACTAAAATACAAAAATTAGCTGGGCGTGGTGGCGGGCGCCTGTAGTCCCAGCTACTCGGGAGGCTGAGTCAAGAGAACTGCTGGAAGCCGGGAGGCGGAGGTTGCAGTGAGCTGAGATGGGGCCACTGCGCTCCAGCCTGGCGCCTGGCAAAAGAGCGAGACTCTGTCTCAAAAAAAAAAAAAAAAAGAAAGAAAAAGAAAAAGAAAAATCAGCATAAAAGGCTACCAGAACTAATAAGCAGTTATAGCAAGGTTACAAGACACAAGGTTAATATACAAAGTCAACTGTTCTCCTATATACCAGCAATGAACAAGAATATGAAATTTAAAAGTTTGTATTGGCACCTCAAAAATAAAATATTTAGGTGTAAGTCTAACAAAGTATGTATAAGATATGAAACAACAACAAAAACCCTTGATAAAATAAAGAATTACTAAATAGAGAGAGAGTCTATGTTTATGGATGGGAAGACTTAATATTGTCAAGATGCCAGTTCTTCCCAGCTTAGTCTACAGATTTGATGCAAATCCCAATCAAAATCCCAGAAAGAAGCTGGGCACAGTGGCTCATGCCTGCAATCTCAGTGCTTAGGGAGGCTAAGGTGGGAGGATGGCTTGAGGCTGAGAGTTCAAAACCAGCTTGGGTTTTCAACTTTTAACATGGCAAGGCCCTACCTCTACCAAAGAAATAAAAAATTAGCCAGGCATGGTGGTGCTTGCCTGTAGTCCCAGCTACTTGAAGACTGAGGAGAAAGGATTACTTGAGCCCTGGAGTTCAAGGCTGCAGTAAGCTATGTCTGGGCCATTTTACTCCAGCCTGGGGACAGAGTGAGACCCTATATAAATAAATAATAAACAAATAACTGAGCTAGTAAGTCATGAAAACACATAGGGAAAACTTAAATACATATTAGTAAGTGAAAGATGCCAGTGTGATAAAGCTATATATAATATGATCTCAACTATTTCACACCTTGGAAAAGGCAAAACTATAAAGACAATAAAAAAGGTCAATGGTTGCCATGGCGTTAGGAGGGAGGGAGAAACAGGTAGAACATAGGATTTTTCAGGACAGTGAAAATATTCTGTATGATACTATTAATGATAGATACATGTCAATATAAAGTTGTTCAGTCTCACAGAATGTACAACACCAAGAGTAAGCCCTAAAGTAAACTATGGACTTCTGAGTGATAATGATGTTTCGATGCAGGTTCATTTAACAAATGCACTACTCTGAGGGTGAATATTGATACTGGGGAAGGCTATGCATGTGCGGGAGTACAGAGTATATTGAAAATCTGTTTCTTCCACTTAATTTTGCTGTGAACCTAAAACCACTCTAAAATAAATAAGGGAAAAATCCATACCATTTACTCAAATATGATTTAATTTCGTTTTAAGTCTATAGGTTTATTTATGGGTTACCCTCTTCCTGAATTAAATATCTTGGATCATAAAATATCAATAAAAGTAATGTTTTACATTGTAGTCCATAACCAACTATTACCTCACCATTACCTATTCAGAGCAGACTGGCTCCTTTGTGGCCCAGACTCTTTTGAACAACATACTCCCAGTCTTCTACCATTTAAGGAGCCCAAATCTCTACTAAAGACAAAACTGCTCTGTTAGTAATGGTTTCTACCACACAACTTCTTTAAGACCTAACAAGGATCACTAGGAAACAATTCTTACATTCTAGAGTCACTGCATAGACATTTACTGATCATCTTGAAGTGTGTAGGGCATGTCACTGGCACTGAGGAGAGAAGGTTATAAGACAGCCAAGACTGTCCCTGACCCCCAGGAGCATATACTCACGAGCAGATACATACGCATCACAGATTTCAGCATGAAAGGATACAATGAAAATCAAACATAGGAGAGAAGGTTGTAAGAGAGCCAAGACTGTCCCTGACCCTCAGGAGCATATACTCATGAGCAGATACATATCCATCACAGATTTCAGTACAAATGGATACAATGAAAATCAAACACAGGTGCTGAGACATGGCAGAACAGAAAAGTGACTACAGTTGGTTGAGCCAACATGGAGAAATTCTGTATAAACGGTGTGCTCTGGGCATGACTTTGAAGACACAGAACAGCAGTGAAGGGCATCCCAAGAAATAGGAGTGATATGGAAATAAGAATGATTACAAGTTAAATAGAGAACACTATAGAGTCTTGCTGAAATAGAATATAAAATCAATGATGTAAAATTAATAAATAGGCAGTAATAGTGAAACCTGATAGTATGGTTCAAGAGTTTAGACTTAATACCACAGGAAATTATCACAGGTGCTAAAACAGGAAAATGAGACATTCATTCAACATTCACTGCCTTTTATATCCTAGTGGATATTCAAGGTGCCAAGGTTGTGTTGGAATAAGACAAAGCCTGCTGACTGTTTTATCATATACACGAAGAGAGAAAGACTGACTGGAATCATGACTGACTACCGAAATGGAAAAAAAATCGAATTGAGAGATTCGAGGGTAACTGGTTGAACCAAATAATGAGTTAGATTTGATGGAAAACCAAAAGGAAAGAATCATGTAACTGGAAAACTAGAATGACAAAAAAAAAAAAAAAAAATAGATCATTTAGGGTTACAAGATTCTTTGCTTAGTTTTTAATTACTTCAGGTTCCATGAGCTGCGTCAGTTGAATTATCTACAGGTAACTAAAGAAACAGACTGGGGAAAAGTCAGGGTAAAAGTAGTTTGGAGAGTAATAATTTCTCATAGACAAGATTCAACATAACCAAACACTTGGCTGAGCGTGGTGGCTCACACCTGTAATCCCAGCACTTTGGGAGGCCAAGGCGAGCAGATCACAAGGTCAGGAGTTTGAGACCAGCCAGGCCAACATGGTGAAATCTCGTCTCTACTAAAAATACAAAAATCATCTGGGCACATCACGGCGTGTGCCTGTAATCCCAGCTACTCAGGAGGCTGAGACAGGAGAATCGCTTGAATCCGGGAGGTGGAGGTTGCAGTGATCCGAGATTGCGTTACTGCACTCCAGCCTGGGTGACAGATCAAGACTCGGGTCTCAAAAAAAAAAAAAAAAAAGCAAACATTTAGGACTGTTTACTACTGCTAACCCTGTTTAAGCACTTTACATACATTAACATTTAATCCTCACAAAAGGATTATAAGGTAAGTCTATTATACTCATTTTATACCCATTTTACAGATAGAAAAATTGAAGTAGAATAAAGTAACTTTTGTCCAGGGTCACAGAACTAGTAAGTGACCAAGAGTACAAGAGATACAGGGCTTGCTTCTCAGATTAGTTAATGAGAAGGAGAAAAGGTACTTAGAAGAAAGCAAAAGGCAAAGGACAAATACAAGGGATAAAAAGCCAGGAATGAATCACAAGGGGCAAGAAACCAACAGTGCCCAGTGAAGCCCAACGACATATCTGCTAATGACGTTTACGACAGCTTAAAGAAGGAAACGGAAGATGAACCCAAGTTGGTCCAAAGGAAATGGTGGTGACTGAGGAGTTTCAGTGGTATGAGGCTGTCTCATCTACAGTATTTGAGAGGAATGTGTGATAAAAACGATGGAGAGTGACATGGTTTGGCTGTGTTCCCATACAAATCTCATCCTGAATTATAAGCCCCATAAACCCCATTTGTCTAGTGAGAGACCTGGTGGGAGGTGACTGGATTATGCAGGCAACTTCCCCCATGCTGTTCTCATAATGAGCGAGTTCTCACAAGATCTGATGTTTTTCTTTTTTTTGAGACAGAGTCTCACTCTGCTGCCCAGGCTGGAATGCGGTGGCACAATCTCGGCTCACTCTAATCTCTGCCTCCCAGGTTCAAGCATTTCTCATGCCTCAGCCTCCTGAGATTACAGGCGTGCACCACCATATCTGGCCAATTTTTGTATTTTAAGTAGAGATTGGATTTCACCATGTTGGCCAGGCTAGTCCCAAACTCCTGACTTCAAGTGATCTGCCTGTCTCAGCCTCCCAAAGTGCTGGGATTACAGTGTGAGCCACTGTGCCCAGCCAAGATTTGATGGTTTTATAAGGGCCTCTTCCCCCTTTGCTCCTCACTCTTCTCTCTCCTGCTGCCATATGAAAGTCTTACTTCTCCTTTGCCTTCCATCACGATAAGTTTCCTAAGGCCTCCCCAGCCCCGAGGAACTGTGTCAATGAAACCTCTTTTCTTTATAAATTACCTAGTTTCAGGCAGTTCTTTACAGCAGTGTGAAAATGGGGAAAGACAGAGGTTTGCTTAAAGAAACCCAGTATGTTGGCCGGGCGCGGTGGCTCACGCCTGTAATCCCAGCACTTTGGGAGGCCGAGGCGGGTGGATCACGAGGTCAAGAGATCGAGACCATCCTGGTCAACATGGTGAAACCCCGTCTCTACTAAAAATACAAAAATTAGCTGGGCATGGTGGCACGCGCCTGTAGTCCCAGCTGCTCGGGAGGCTGAGGCAGGAGAATTGCTTG
>PVKV010042264.1:0-10835 GCA_004027835.1 Alouatta palliata
GCACACTGCTTTGTACTGGGACACATTTGCAGACGGCCCTCTATCAGCACACACGGAGCTGCCTCCTTTCTAGCAGCTCCTAGCATTCCACTGTGTGAAGGTACCCAAGCCAATTTAGCCTGTTCCCACCCTGCAGATGGACACCTGGGTTGTCTCCAGCCTTTTGCTATTCCAGACAGTGCTGGAGTGAGTATCGTTTGACATGTGGTCTTGTGCACACATCAGAGAGTATCTGTGGGATAGAGCCCTGGAAGCTTTGATGTTGAAATATCACCAGCATGCCCTGGACAGATGGTATATAGGCAGGGCCACCATCAAGGCAGGAGTGCCTTCCCCCATTCCCTCATCCACCTGGAGTGTTATTTTTCTTTTTCTTTTTCTTTTTTTTTTGAGAAGGAGTCTCCCTCTGGTGCCCAGGCTGGTGTGCAATGGCGTGGTCTCGACTCACTGCAACCTCTGCCTCCTGGGTTCAAGTGATTCTCCTGCCTCTGCCTCTGGAGTAGCTGAGACTACAGGCATGCGCCGCCATGCGCAGCAAATTTTAGTATTTTTAGTAGAGATGGGGTTTCACCATGTTGGCCAGGCTGGTCTCAATCTCTTGACCTCGTGATCCGCCCACTTCAGCCTCCCGAAGTGCTGGGATTACAGGCGTGAGCCACTGCACCTGGCCCACATGGAGTGTTATTAAGCCTGATTTTCACCAGTCTAACAGGTGAAAATGGTATCTTAAGAGTTTTAATTCGCATTTCTTTTACCATGAGCCGCCCTCCCTGTGGACCCCCTGCCCACCTCACGGTTGCCCTCCTCTTCCCAAGGCTCATCACGCTTCCCAACGGCATCCTTCAGATACTGGATGTTCAGGAGGGTGATGCGGGCTCCTACCGCTGTGTGGCCACCAACTCAGCTGGCCAGCGCTTCAGCCAGGACGCCTCACTCCGTGTGGCCCGCAGAGGTAAGGGGCCTGGCTGGGTGGGCAAACCTGGGGGTTTCTGGAGCCAGCCACTTCAGAGCTGGGAGGGACCTCAAGAGGTCCAGGCCTTGCCTTCAAGTGGGTGATGGGTGTTAGTCCCATTGACAAGTGAGGTGACGAAGCCCAGAGAGGGCACTGCCACCCAGCAAAGTGGGGAAGAACCGAGCTGGAACACAAGACCCCGGACTCCGGTGTGGGGCTCTTCTCTTCAGGCAGAGCCTGTGCCCTCAGGTTGGACGGAGCACCGAAGGCTGGGGACAGAGGTGGGGAGGCAGGGCAGCCGAGGAGGTGTCAGCGCCCAGAAGCCCTGGTCCTTGCCCCTTTCTCTCCCACCCTTCTGTAATCATGCAGGGTTCAGACACTGGGGGATTCGTCCCTCTTTGCTTTCTGTGCCCTGCAAATCTGGCTCCCTGTGGCCTAGCGCTCTTGTCCTTTACTTTGTTTCTTTGAAAAGCTCTTGCCCCAGTGTGATGGAGTAGGCAGGCACAGGCTTTGGGGTTGGAAAAACCTGGTTTGAATCCTGGCTTCTCTGCTCACCATCTGCGTGACCCTGGGCTCCTTATCAAATGTCCAGCTCAGAGAGGCTCGGAGAGTCCTTGAGATGTGAATGGAAAGTGCCTGGCAGGTGCTCAACAGATCTCACTTCAGACCTCCCCCAGGGCCCTCCCTTGCTTCCCTTTGCCAGGCATCCCTCCCACCCCGCACTCCCACCGGTCCCCACCCTGTTCCTCCTGGGCTTAGCTGGTGGGCTGCTCCCAGTCGGGTGGCCTCTCCCTCCTGTTCTGGGGGTCTCTGCCTCCACCTGCTGGTCAATCCAGATATTCACCACTCCACCCAGGGGGCCAGGGTCACACGGAGAACTTGGCAGGCAATCAGGGTTTAGGGAGCTGTTGCACAGGCAGAAACTGAAGCCCACTCTCTGCCTTTTCCACTGGGGAATCCAGGGCCCTTTGGAGAAGGGATTTGCCTAAGGTTACCCAGTGCGTTGATGGCAGTGCTGGAACTAGAAACTATGACTGTTGACTCCAAGTCTGGTGCTTTGCCCATGGCCCTGTGACAGTCCTCTGCCTAGACGGTGGGCTGCATTTGGGAGGGAAGAATGGAGGTAGGCGTGGGTCTGTCTAATCATTTCTCTGGTGCTGAGCTGAAGCTCAGGCAATTCTTCAGGCTCCAAAAGAAAGAGCTTAGAGGTCCAGTCCCAGCCCTGCTGAATTTTATGGCCACCTTCCCCATCTGATAGATGGAACCCTGCTGCCCCTACCACCTCCCCAGGTCACTGTGAGCCTCATGCAAGGTATTGCATGGCAAATGCCTAATGGTAAGGCTGCCTACTAGTCTGTCTTTTCTCCAGGGTCCCTGGCATCTACCACGGGGCAGGGCATGGTCATCGTGGCAGCCCCAGAGAACACCACGGTGGTGTCTGGCCAGATTGTGGTGATGGAATGTGTGGCCTCAGGTGACCCCACCCCTCTTGTGTCCTGGGTCCGAAAAGGTGAGTGGAGGGAGTGGAAGGTGGAGGGCATGGGAAGGGAGGGATGTGGCATCTCATATGCCCATAAGTCAGGGGGATTTTTGGGTGACCCGTCAGCGGTCACCAACTTTCTGGTGTGGCAGGAACGCCTTTCCCAGGGCTGGCTGTGGGTTACAGGGCCGGAGGTTGCGTTGGGAACCTGGACAGGCTTTATCATCACACTGTGTAGCATGTACTTAACAAAAGCACCTCCGGGCTGCCACTTACAGAATGGTTTTTGCAGCCCTCCTGAGGGCAGGCGCTGGGCTAGGCTCTCCACCTTACATATTTCTGTTCCTCACAACAGACTTACAAGTGAGTACTTGAGAGCTGGGAGGGTGCCGCACAGCCAGTGAGCTGGGTGGAACCAGACCCCTCTGCCGGGCCGGGTAACTACAAGGCCAGCTCTGGGTCCACTCCAGCATGCTGCTGCCTTTGTGTGCCTGGCATGCTGGGCACTGTGAACAAAATACAGAGAGGAGGGACCCTGCCCTCTGAACTCATTGTCTTGTGAAGGGGAGAAAACACACATCTGTGAAGAGAGGTCTGACAGTGTCAGGCTGCAAGTGAGAAGTGCCACTGAGTGACTGGAGATGCCATCAGGGTAACGCCAGCGCTGGGCCAGATGTCATGAGCAGTCTCCTGAGCGCTTTCACACCTGCTCTCCTGTCAGAGCCTCCAAGAGCCCTTTGGGGAGAGTAGGGGCCAGAACTATTATTCCTAGCGGGCAGATGAGGAAACAGGCTCAGAGAGGCAGGTGAAGAGCCAGGACCCAAGCTTTTGGGTCTGTTCTCTTTCTGGTATGCCACTTCCTGTAACCCTGTAGTAAGAAGGCAAGGGTTATTTTTGTTTCCATTTGTTGTTAAAAAGTGACTTGGCAGAAGTAAGTGTTAAATCCGGTTTTCTTTACCCTTTTCCCCAACTCATTCTATTACCCTATACATTTTGTTTAAAAATAAGTTTATATATCATATATCATGGATAGATATAGTTTAAAGAAAATGAATTGAATAGCTATTAATATGTACCCATCACTGAGCTGATGAAGTAGAACAGCACTGGCATTTTTGCACCTATCTGACCTGCTCTGCCTCGTTAGACCTGTGACATTTGCCTACTTAGGGGGCCGGCAGGACCCTCGTATTACTGGGATAAACTTGTGGTGTCACCTATAAGTTCTAATGTCAGTATTTCTTAATTCCTGACCATACATCAGGGTCGCCTAGGGGACTTGTTAAAACTGTAGACTCCTGATCTCCATTCCTATCTGTAGGATTTCATGAAAAAAAAAATAACAAAACGAAACCGTAGACTCCTTTCTTCACCCTGGAGAATCATGATCTTTTTTTTTGAGCCTGTCACTCAGGCTGGAGTGCAGTGGTGCAATCACAGCTCACTGTGGCCTCACCTTTTCCCGGCTCAGGTGACCCTCCTACCTCAGCCTCCTGAGTAGTTGGGACTACAGGCATGTGCCACTATGCCCATATTTTTTTTGTAGAGACAGGGTTTCTACTATTTTGGAAAAACAGGTGGAGGTTGCGGTGAGCTGAGATCACGGCATTGCACTCCAGCCTGGGCAACAAGAGCAAAACTTGGTTTCAAAAAAAAAAAAAAAAAAGAAAAGAAAGAAAAAGAAAAAAGAAAAGAGACAGGGTTTCTGCATGTTGCACAGGCATGTCTCAAACTCCTGGGCTCAAGGGATCTGCCCATTTTGGCCTCCCAAAGTGCTGGGATCACAAGCGTGAATCACTGCGTCCAGTACTCCATCTGAACGTGTCGTTTTCGGGTCTACTACCTAGGACTAATTAGAAATGCAGAATCCGGGGTCCTGCCTTGGGCCTCTACATCTTAACAACCTGCTAATCTGTGATTCGTGTGCACAGTAAGGATTTGAGAATTGCTGTCCCAGAAGATCCTGACACCTAGGAAGAGAAGGGCTGGAAAGGAGCTTCATTCCTGACCCCAAGCCCTGCTCGCTTTCCAGGAACTTACTGCACTAAGTCAGGGAAGGGGCAGGGCATGGGTTTTTTGTTTTTGATTTTGTTTTGTTTTGTTTTTTTTCTTTCAGCCGCAGTTTCATTCTGTCACCCAGGCTGGAGGGCAGTGGTGTGATGTCGGCTCACTGCAACCTCTTCCTGCTGGGTTCAAACGATTCTCCTGCCTTAGCCTCCTGAGTAGGTGGGATTACAGGCGTGTGCCATCATGCCTGGCTAATTTTTGTGTTTTTAGTAGAGATGGGGTTTTGCCATGTTAGCCAGGCTGGTTTCGAACTCATGACCTCAAGTGATCCACCCGCCTTGGCCTCCCAAAGTGCTGGGATTACAGGCGTGAGCCAGCGCGTCTGGCTGTTTTGTTTTCTGACTGCAAAGGTTACACATGTTCACCATAGAAAACTAAGAAAAAAATAGATGCAGAAAACCCTCCGATACTCAGGGATAAAAACTGTTTATGCACCATATACCTTCTTTCAGTTTTTTTTTCCTGTGCCTATGGACAGTTTTCATCCTGAAATTGAAAACATGTGCTGTATTTACAGGTCCAGGTCCATTCAAGAGTATATCATAAGCATGTCCCTGCCTTTAAAACTTTCAAAATAACTTTAAGGACTAACATTCCATGCTTTGAATGTAGCTATAACGTAATTCACCAGTTCCTGCTGTTGGATTTTTAAGTCTTTCCAGTTGCACACTGTGACATTTACACTGCAGTGATCTGCTCTGTTCACAGACACTTGCCTGTAATCTGATCATCTTCCTAGGTCAGGTAGGCATAAATGCAATCCTTGGCTTCAAGCCCTGGGTGAAGCTCCTTTATGGCCCTGTCTAGTATTGCAATTTACTATTTTTAAAAATGTTCTCAGGTTGAAGGGTGAAAACCAACATCTGTGTTTTAATACCTTTTTTTTTAAGTTGATGGGTGAAAACTAATGTGGTTTTTTTTTTTTTTGGTTTGTTTGTTTGTTTTTGAGTCTTGCTCTGTCGCCAAGTTGGAGTGCAGTGGGGTCATCTCACCGCAACCTCCGCCTCCCGGTTCAAGAGATTCCACTGCCTCAACCTCCTGAGTAGCTGGGGCTATAGTCTTGTACCACCGTGCCCAGCTAATTTTTGTATTTTTAGTACAGACAGAGTTTCACCATGTTGTCCAGGATGGTCTCACTCTCCTGACCTTGTGATCCACCTGCCTTGGCCTCCCAAAGTGCTGGGATCACAGGCGTGTGCCACTGCGCCTGGTACATCTGCGTTTTAATATCTTTTTTTTTTTTTTTTTTTTTGTAGAGACAGAGTCTTTCTTTGTTGCCCAGCCTGGCCTTGAACTCCTGGCCTCAAGCTATCCTCCCACCTCAGCCTCCCAAAGTGCTGGGAGTACAGGCGTGGCGTGATCCACTGTGCCCAGCCCACAGCATCCCCATCTGTTTTGAAGTGCGTTTCTTTGAAGACATGCAGTTGAACACTTTGTTTCTTGGCTATTTGCATTGCTTCTCTAGATTTTCTGTTCATGTCTACAAGGCAAGGGCTTTTTAAGTGGTTCTCGTTTCACACTGAGATAAAAATCTGTGCACATTCAAATCATTGGCTTGTTCCGACCCTACCAGCCCTAGCTTCATCATGCTGCTTGGGCTGGGACCCCAGGGAAGCAGCATGTCCTTCTTGAGAAAAATGAATTTAGTAATAAAAACTATACTGAGCACCTATTATTTTAATATATTCCTGCACTGTGCACTTCTTTCCACCCTCGTGGAAACCCTTCCAGGTAAGGGCTAGCTCCCTTTGCAGATGGAGACAGCAGGGCTCACAGAGTCCCGGGTCTAGCAAGAGGAAGAAATGAGATTCGGACCAGGGACGGTTGTGCCCACTTTACCGGGGGCAAAGTGTTCCTGAAGCCCGAAGACTGGATGGAGGGACAGTCCCTGGCATCCTCTCCAGCGCGTCTCCCTCTCCTTCCCCAGACGGGAAGCCCATCTCCGGGGATGTGGTGGTGCTGGGCCGCACCAACCTGCTAATCGCCAGCGCGCAGCCCCGGCACTCTGGCATCTACCTCTGCCGGGCTAACAAGCCCCTGACGCGCGACTTCGCCACTGCCTCCGCCGAGCTCCACGTGCTGGGTGAGGCGGGCCGAAGGGCGGAGGGAGCGGGGCGAATAGGGCAGGGGGAGGTGGACGGGTGGGTGTGCTGGGGGCTCAGGCGCACCCCTGGAGGACGAACTCGTGGGAGGAGTCCCGAGTGAGGCGGGGGTGGGGCGAGGGATGGGGACCAGGTACCTGGAAGACGGAGTGGGGAGAGCTGAGCAGGGATGGAGGAAGAGGGGTGATTAGGGCCTGGCGCAGGTGACTGGGCGGGGGAGGTGGGACTGGGGTCGTTGGGGAGATAGTGATCTGGGTGGTACTAAGAACACTGGGGGGCATGGTAGATCTGGTAGGTGTGGGAGACCTCGAGGGGCAGGAGGAAGGAGATGGGTCAGTTAGGGGTGGGGTTAGATCCGGGAGGAGCGGTATTTAGGGGGGGCTGAGGAGGCCTGGGGACAGTTTTGGGAGAGGAAGAGAATGGTGGTTGCGGGGCTGGGTAAATAGGGGGAAGAAGGGGTAGGTCTGCGCTGAGCGGGAGTAGTCTGGGGAGAGTGAATCAGGGAGGGGTTGGTTAGCGTGATTGAAAGGGGGGCGGGGGAGGGCGGTGGGGGCAGGGTTGGGGACTGGGCGGGAGCCCGCCCTCAGCGTCGCCCCGCGTGTCCCCAGCGGCTCCCGCCATCTCGCAGGCGCCCGAGGGGCTGTCGCGGACGCGGGCGAGCACTGCGCGCTTCGTGTGCCGCGCGTCGGGGGATCCGCGGCCCGCGCTCCGCTGGCTGCACGACGGGGCGCCCCTGCGGCCCAACGGGCGCGTGAAGGTGCAGGGCGGCGGCGGCAGCCTGGTCATCACGCAGATCGGCCTGCAGGACGCCGGCTACTACCAGTGCGTGGCTGAGAACAGCGCGGGGACGGCGTGCGCGGCCGCGTCGCTGGTCGTGGTGGTGCGCGAGGGGCTGCCCAGCGCTCCCACGCGGGTCACGGCGACGCCCCTGAGCAGTTCCGCCGTGCTGGTGGCCTGGGAGCGGCCCGAACTGTACAGCGAGCAGATCATCGGCTTCTCCCTCCACTATCAGAAGGCTCGGGGTGAGCTCGGGCGCAGGCGGGGCTCGCCTAGGAGGGGTTCCGGGCGGATGCTGGAAGGTTGCCCGACGGGAACTTCTGCAGGGAGCGTGGGCTGGGGTAGGGCCCACAGGAGAGACCCACAGAGGTATGGATTGCCTACCATGTATGGATTCCAGCTGCTGCTTCCCTCAGCCGCATGTGTTATGAGACAGGAGGGAGAGGACGTTCCAGGAGCCACCTCCCACCCCAGTTAACTAACTGCAAGGCGAAGGGATCGTTTCCAGAAAGCACCCCTAACCAGTGGAGGGATTCCTAGAGTGAGACGGGAAGCTGAGGGAGTTTATACACTCCGGCTCAGATTATCTGGGGGACCATGTGAAGGATTCCCAGACAGACTCCAGCTGGCCTGTCCTGGGGGTGGCACTGTGACAGTCCCCTTGTCCCCTGTGTCACCAGGCATGAACAATGTGGAATACCAGTTTGCAGTGAACAACGACACCACGGAGCTACAGGTTCGGGACCTGGAACCCAACACAGATTATGAGTTCTACGTGGTGGCCTACTCCCAGCTGGGGGCCAGCCGCACCTCCGCCCCAGCACTGGTGCACACACTGGATGATGGTAGGGCCTCTGAACCAGCAATGGGCAGCTTGTGGGAAAGAAAATTCCCTGGGGATGGGAGCTCGCCTTCTCTTTACTAATGTAAAGGCGTTTTTACCTGCTCATATCCTCTTTTGTGCCATGTAAGAGAGTGGGCAGGGGTTCTTCTCCTCGGTTTGCAGTTGGGAAAGCTGAGGCCCAGAAAATGAGAGTGACTTGCCCAAGGTCAGTAGTTCAGCTGGGACTGGAGCCCAGGTCTTGTGATGATTCTGTGTGTCATGCAGTTCTTCTCTCTGACACCTATGTGCCATCCAGCTGGAGTAGGGGCCAGTGACATTAACCCATTAGACGTGGAAGATTGTGCTCCAAGCCTTTTTCCAGCTTCAGGGTGGGAAAGATGTCCCCTCACCATTCAGCTTGGGAGCTCCCCTGAGAAGCTCCCTTTCCTCCCTCAGATCCTGGTCCTGGCCTACTTGTGACTTGCTGTGTGACCCAGGCAAGTCTCTGACTGCTCCCAAGCCTCACCTTCCACGTCAGTGGAGCAGAGCTCATGCTAATGTTCTTCTGTCTCAGTCCCCAGTGCAGCTCCCCAGCTCTCCCTGTCCAGCCCCAACCCCTCGGACATCAGGGTGGCGTGGCTGCCCCTGCCCCCCAGCCTGAGCAATGGGCAGGTGGCGAAGTACAAGATAGAATATGGTTTGGAAAAGGAAGGTGAGTTGGGGGGGCGGGGGCCAGGCATGGCTAAGAATGGTCCATGTGAACAGTAGTCAGGGCCGCTGGAGACCTCAGCAGGGCAGGGGAGTCGGAGGAAAGGAAGCAGAGTAGGGGTTGGGGAAGGGTGAACCTCAAAAAGAGGGGTGTGGGCAGGAATGAAAAGGGAAGACAGAGGGGACTAGCTCAAGGCAGAGGGAGGCCTGGGCTCTCACCCCACCCCCTCTGCGGTGTGTAATCCTACTGAGTCCTTGCCTCAGTTTTCTTATCTGGGAAATGAGGCCAGTAACCTAGGTTATCTCTGGAGTCCCTTCCAGCTCAAAAAGCAGATGAGGGGTGGGGAGGTAGAAGGTATGCTTGTGGGAATGGGAATATGGGGCATAGGGGAGGACGTGTAAGGGCAGATATAGGTAATGTGGGGGAGACATAATGAAAGGGAAAGACTGGGCCCAGTGGCCGATGCCTGTAATTCCAGCACTTTGGGACATCAAGGCAGGAGAATTACTTAAGTACAGGGGTTTGAGGCCAGCCTGGAAAATATAGTTAGACCCTCATATCTACAAGAAAAAAAATTTAAAACTTAGCAGGGTGTGATGGCATGCACCTGTGGTCCCAGTGACTTCGGGGGGTTGAGGTGGGAGGATCACTTGAGCCCAGGAATTCAAGGCTGCAGGGAGCTGTGATCACGCCATTGTACTCCCATCTGGGCAACTCCCATCTGGGCAACAGAGCAAAACTGTCAAAGAAAGAGAGAGGAGGGGGGGAGAGAGAGAGAGGGAGAGGGAGAGGGAGAGAGAGAGAGAAGGAAGGAAGGAAAGAAAAGAAGGAAAGAAAGAAAGAAGAAAAAGAAAGAAAGAGAAAGATCAAAAGTTAGGAGAAGGAAAGTGGCTGAGGGACCAGGGGAAGGGTCAGGCAGGAGGGAAGGATGAGGACCATGGTGGCCCTCAGGGCTCTGGAAGCCAGGCAGTGCTTGCCGGCCTTCATGGCCAGCCCCTTGTGTCTGCATTGTGTGTGTGTGTGGTGTTGGCAGGGGGTGGTCAGTGCCGGCTCTGGGGGAAGCTGGCAAAGCCTGCCATCATTCTCCCTGCAGCTGAGCCCAGGCCGATGGTCTGCATCAGCCAAAGTAGGAGGCTCAAGCATCATCCCTGGAGACATAGAGTCTGCCCAGGCACTGAGGGGGTCAGTGCTGAGAACGCCTCGGGCTCCCATGGGCACGAGGAACGAGGATGGGAGGTGGAAGAGCGGTGTAAGGGAGTTTAGGATCCTGGTCCTCAGGTGGTTACTCATCAACCCACCTTTTCTGTCCCTGCAGATCAGATTTTCTCCACCGAAGTGCCCGGAAATGAGACACAGCTCACGCTGAATTCACTTCAGCCGAACAAGGTGTATCGGGTACGGATGGCAGCTGGTACCGCGGCCGGCTTCGGGGCCGCCTCCCCGTGGATGCAGCACAGGACACCCAGTACGCACAACCAGAGCCACGGTACGGGGTCGGAGGAGAGACAGGGCAGTGTGCGTGTGACCTGGGGACCCAGCGCCCTGCCCGCCCTCCCTCCATCAGAGACCTCCCATGGCTGCCTCTGCTTGATGGGTGGACGAGGCTCAGGTGCAGAGGTGAAGGGCTGGGCTCTGGTGTCCCTTCTATTTGCCGTGTGACCTTGGACAGACCATTCTGTGGCTACATTTACTGCCTGGGAGTGGCATGAGGTTGAATAATGTGTTGTAACTGAAGTGCTTAGTACGTAAAAAGGGATGTACTATTCATTGAATGGTAGCTGCCTCGAGGAGGAGGAGGACGATGATTGTTTTTGTTGAAAGACCCAATGGAGCCGGGCGCGATGGCCCACACCTGTAATCCCAGCACTTTGGGAGGCTGAAGCAGGTGGATCACGAGGTCAAGAGATTGAGACCATCCTGGCCAA
>PVKV010042265.1:0-10835 GCA_004027835.1 Alouatta palliata
AAAAAAAAAAAAAAAAAAGGAAATTTAAACAATCGCAATGTTCAGGCCACCCATCAGTATTTTCCGTAAACCCTCAGGAAATTCCAATGAGCAACCAAGTTTGAGAACAACCTCTTTAGGTTTTTCCTACTCAAAGACAGATCCAGGGACCAGCAGCATTGACACACGTGGGAGCTTCTTAGAAGTGCAGAAGTTGGCCCCCACCCTAGCCTGCAAAGGGAAACTACATTTTAAACAGGATCCCCGGGGGCCTGTACAAGGATTAACTGGACAAGGCTTCTCAGGGCCTGGGAGCCCCTGGAAGAAGCAGCCATCTAGTATGTTAGGTCACAAAGGACCAGCGGTCCCGGAGTCTGTGTGGGTTGCTGAGACGGGAAACAAGAAGAGGTCCTGACCTCTCTTGGAGTGTGGCATGCTTCTGCTCCCAGAAACCCTGGAAAATAAAAGGCCGTGTTTATGCAGCCATGGGCTACTAGTCCGTGGCAGGGTGCTAGAGTCCCAAGGTGGGCCAGATGGATGTGTCGCCTCTCGGTCCCTCTGGGTGCATAATTTCAAGTTGAGTCATAATTTCAAATGACTCAACTCAGGGAGAAGAGAAATGTGGCATCAAACTGGTGCCTTTAGAAGCAGATGTCACTGCAGTACCTATAAAAGGAAAACCTGTGCCCCTGGAGTGAAGGGGATTTGTGAGGCTACAGGACAGGGTCCCCTGGGTAGCCACAGTCAGCGTTATTAATAGTTCTCTTCATAGATTGGGCTGTTCCTTCACTTTTGTCAAGAAACAAGAAGGAGGAGGCCAATGTAGGCTCTCCATGCCTTCCTGTCACCTTCACTCCAGCCTTTTCCTTCAAAGGACATTTTTAGGAGTCATCTTACCCTCCTCCCATTCCCCCTGCACTGCCCCCAAATGCCTGACGCAGCAAATCTCAATGCAGTTTTGTGGGAAGAGCATGAAATTTAGACCCCTACATCCTGAGCTCAAATCCTGCAGTGGGCTTTTGGGCAAGTAATTCACCTTCTTGGGTCTTCAATGTCCTCATCTGGAAAGTTGGAATGTCTGATTTAACTTCATCTAACAAGGCCACATAGTGTAACAGTTAAAACTGTGGGTTCTCAGAGTCAGGCTGCCTGGGTGCAAATTTATACTTACTGACAGAGCAATTTGGGGTCAGTTTTCTAATCCCTCAGTTCTTTACATGTAAAAACAAGAAAAACAATACCTAGCTCTTTGAATTATTTTGAAAATTACATGAGTCAATTTGTGTAAAGTGCCTAGACCAGCGGCTGGCAGTACAAAGTCAAATATATATTTTATTCCTCTTCTCTTTCTCTCTCTCTCTCTCTTTTCTTTTTTTTTTTTTTCTGTTCAGATTTTATTTGAAATCTAATTCAAATTGTCAAAGCTACAAAAGTGGAGAAGACATCTGTATTATTTTTGCTAAGTCACAACATCCTAAAACAAAATACTGCTACTGACAGCAGATGCATTATACACATTTCTGATGAAATTCATTAGCACAATAAAATTTCACCTTTCTTTTCTTTTTTCCTTTTGCACAGTCTTGCTCTGTTGCCCAGGCTGGAGTACAGTGGCATGATCAGGGCTCACTGCAGCCTTGACTTCCTGGGCTCAAGAGATCCTCCCACTTCAGCCTCTGAAGTAGCTGAGATCTCAGCCCTGGGCCACCACGCCCAGTTAATTTTTTTTTTTTTTTTTTTGTAGAGATAGGGTCTCACTATGTTGCCCAGGTTGGTCTTGAACTCCTGGGCTCAAGTAGTTCTCTGGCCTCGGCCTCCCAAAGTGCTGGGATTACCGGTGTGAGCCGCTGCACCTGGCTGAGTTGTTTTTCGTTTTGTTTTGCTTTGTTTTTGACTTCTAGGTTCTCATCTTTAAAACTTCCTACTATTCTTTCTTTAAAAAGAAAAGTGTAATCATGATTTGGGTCCTAGTAACTGCGTTTTAAGAGAAGCTTATTTGGCTCAGTGACTTTTTTACTCCCTCACATTCAGACAACCTTTTACTGCTTTTCAAATACATCATTCCCCATTTTACAGATGAAGAAACTGAGGCGTAGAGAGGTGTTTTGTTGCTGGTGTGCACCATCACCCAGCCTGTTTGGGGAATTGCAGAGTCATGATTCTGTCTCACTCTGGAGCTTGTTTATTGCTTATGGGACCAGGCTAGGCCACCTCCACCAGCTCAGCTGGGGTCGACTCAGTGATTAAATCAGTGACCTGAACTCCTTTGATTCTTAATTTACTGGTCTTTAAGTCGAGGTGAAACCCCTCCCTCTTGGTCCCTCTGGATACAGGGCTTGTAAATGGGCTGACTCAATGCCTGCCCGCAGGTGGGTGGTCAGCTGGAATGAAATGCACAGTGAAGACCACCATGGCTGCTCCAGGCACCTCTTGGGGGAGGATCCTGAAAGCCGACATCCTAGCAGGCAGGATTCAGTGAAATGGGAGCACGGCACTGAGGGCTGTGTGCCCATCTGCGCCTGTGCCGGCAACATCTCTTGGTTTCCTGGCTCCTCAGCTCCTCCTGGAAACTCACTCAGACCTCTCACGAATCAGACAGAGCATCCCTGAACCAGGACTGGGTTTGCTCAGGCCAGAAACTGTGCCTGAAACAGGGGAGTGCAGAGAAGGAGTTCTGTGAGCTTGGAACTTGCTAAAACTTTCTGCACACACACAAAAATGTTAGGAGGCTGCTTTTAGATGTTTCTTTTTTGAGCTCTTCCCTGCCTAGGCACAGTAACCACGTGTAATTTTCTTCTCAATTCACTCTTCTTGTCAGGAGAGGGCTCTTTTTAGTCACTCCACTGGGTTCTGTCCCAAGTGCCCTCTTCTAAGCCCCAACCAAGAATTGGTGTTCAAACAAAAATCAGGATGATTCTGGGTCTCTTTCCTAATTAACAGGAAACCCTAAGCCCGTGAAAGCAAGCCCCAAACAGGCACTGGGAGAGGCCGGGGTGGGGGCTGTTTATTTGGGGGCTGCCCATTTTGGAGAAGGCTGTTTACACTGATCCGTAGACTCACTGGGTTTTGGTTGGCTACAGGTTCAGAAAGGGTTAACTCATCTCCCAAACCCATTCACTAAGGGTGAAGAATTGAATAAACTCATGCTAAGCCCATGGTTTTTGCAGATGGAATATTCTGGTTTCTACTTTTCAAGAGCAACCCAAAAGTTCATTAACAAGGAACAACTTGTCATCTTTACAAAGGGCCAAACTGGAATAGGAGAAACCATTCCCTTAGCCAGTAAGTGAGCCGGGTCAACGCCCCAGCCCCGCAGCTCAGTCTTTCTATAACTGTCATTCCCGAAGAGCCTTCATCCCGGGTCTGATGGGGCCACTTGAAAATCTCATCGAATTTTGTAGGGAAATTACATGCTAAAGAGACATTTGAAAATTAAGAGGCTTGAAGGCTGCCTTGAGACATGTCCCCCAAAAGTATTTTGTCACCACACAGAATGGCTCACAAATGGTGCCCCCCACTTTCTCCTGCTCGCTACATTTGGGTTTCTCTCACCCGTAGAGCAGTTAATCTCACTCAGGTCAGAATCTCAGCCTTGGCTCTCCATAGGTTTTCCTTCATTTTCCAGGATAAATGAGCTGGAGTCTGAAAAGAAGTGTGACTTCTTCAAGGAACTGGCAGATACGAGGGGAGTTCAGAAGCAGCTGACATCCAATTATTCACGGTCACGGGGGAAAGGGATTGAATGAGAAATAGAAATCCACAGATAATCTCCAAACCTCATGCTCATTCATAGCCTTCGCTTCCAACATGCCTTTAACCGTACCAAGAAATGGGCTAATTTAGCACTGTTTTCAAAACGGAGGTCCTGAGAGATCAGTACAGTAAAATTAATTTGCCAAACCTTCTTTTAATGAGAAGCATTGAAAGGAATGGAAATTCCCCATTAATTTATTTATTTCTATTACTCACCCAGAGTGAAGTGTCATTTTTCTTGAGCAAGTGGCAAAATGAGCTTATTTTCTTGGCTGGTTTTGTTCATTGTTAGTCGTATCAGAGAATAGCGTAGAACGTTGTGACTGTCTTTTCACTAACACGAAACAAAATAAAACAAAAATGTTTGGGATTCAGGCCTAGATAATCTTGAAATAAAAACCAGGAGCTAGGAGAATGACAGTCCATTGCAGTTGATAATTGAGTCTCCTTCCCCAGGATATTACGGTGTAACTAAACCCCAGAGGAAGAAGTGATAAGTATCTTGTTAAGATAAGTCTTTGCCGAAAACAGCCCGTGGCAAATTCCTGCCATTTGTTATCCAGTACTGAGCGTGGGGTGTAGTCTTTCTTGAGCCTCAGAAACCCTGCTTGTCTTTATCAGTTCAGTTCAAGTTTAACTTTGCTAAATCTCACTGTCCAAAGCCTGGGCAGACTTTCAAAGGCAGCGTTGTTGCTGATCTCAAGCTTTACACCGTGGGATCTTGGGGAGTTTCACAGACCACAGCCCCCAGTTTGTGGGAGCACCTAGATCAAGGCCTGGGCAAAGGATCTGTTTGGAGAATAAAAGTCAAGCCAGCCTCAAAGATGATCTTGTGTGGCCCGGCCTGCTAAACAGAGTCAAGGAGATGATGGGCTGTTGACATCCTGTCTTTCTCTCTGGTGTTGTCTTAGACCTTGCTATTGACTCAGGCCATTCAAAACCCAACGCCTGCAGCCACTGGCTTCCCAAGGTATGGTAGGCAGAATGCCTTGCCCCTTTTCCAAGCAGTAAGACTATGTTACCTTATTTGGGAAAAGGCACTTTGGAAAGGCAATTTAAGTTAAGGGTTTTAAGTTGGGGAGAGTACCCTGGATTATCCGGATGGGTCCCGTGTGATCATCAGGATGATAAGGGAGGCAGGAGCGTCAAAGCCAGGAAAAGAGGCGTGAGGATGGAAGCAGAGCTTGGAGTGATGTGAGGAAGGGGGCCACGAGCCTAGAAATGTAAGTGACCTGTAAAAGATGGAAAAGGCACAGAACGGACTTCCTCTTGGAGCCTTCAGAAGGAACGCAAGCCTGCTAACCTCTTGACTTTAGGACTTGTGACCTCCGGAATGAAAGCGGAGTTGTTTGTAGTGATTTGTTACAGAAGCAATAGAAAACTAACATGCACACACCCCTTTTTAGTTGGAGCTAAGCTTCCCTCTCCCAAGCTCTTAATCAATGTCAGGTGAGGCTACATCTGAACCACAGTCCAAGGGAGGCCTGGGAGAGGCCAGGTCTGAGACATCAGGCAAGCAGGCCAGCAGCAACATGGTGAGTCTGGAAACTGGGAACGCTGCTGATGATGGTGATGAGTTGTTTTGAGGATCAAGTGAGGTTTTGTGAAAATGCCTAGCAAGTCTAGGTATAAGCCGGCAACCCTGGTGACCCGCACTGGTGCATTGTGGCTTACACACCTGCAGGGAATGGGCCGAGTCAATATAGCCAAAATCCTGTATGTATTCTTAAGAACTCTTTGACAACCACACATTCAACCCAAAACTTCCATCAGATCACAGTTTTGGGGATGGGTTCCTATAGGTAGGAGGTACTGCCACTGTTTAGTCAGTACGTTTATTTTTTTAAAAAAGAACGGAGTAAATATTTGGAGTTAATGGTGTATTTGTCAAGATTTTCCTTCATGATTATATAATGCTTGCAGTATTCTCAAAGTACCTGCTGGCTTCATTGAAACTCACAATTCTCTGAAGGTCAGCAGAGGAGATATTATTTTCCCATTTTATAGATGCAAAGAGAAGGAAGATCAGAGTATTAAATAACTCTCCCCAGGCAAGTAAGCTCTTAATAAATGTCACGTGAGGCTAAACCTGAATGTCTAGACTGGAGAGGGTATAGAGCATGCCGATTCAGAGCAGACAGCCCTGCCAGGCACTAGCTGTGACCTTAGGCAAGTTACTTAACCTCACCGTGCCTCAGTTTCTTCATCTGCTGATGTAAGGATAATAATGGGACCCACCTCACAGGTTTGTTGTGAAGACTAAATGAAGATAATGCAGTAAAAGGCTGAGAACCGTGCCAAGCACATGGTAAAGGTGTGTAATTGTCTGTTAGCAGCAGCCACAGCAATAGCCAAGGGTCAGTTAACTCCCAATTCAGTGTTCTGTTCATTATTGTCCATATATTAAGAGCCAAAGCACCCCCAAAGTCATCTCGCCCAGCTGAAGCAGTCTAAAGTGCTCAACTAAGTTGGTGTGTTAATCTTTAAACCAGAGGTCAGCGGACGTTTTCTGTAAAGGGCTAGACAGCAAATATTTTAGGTCTCTGTTGCAACTAGTTAGCTTTGCCCTTGCGAATGAAAGCAGCCAAGACAATATGTAATTGAATGGGCATGGCTGGATTTCATCCAAAGAGGTTCCCTGCTTTAGACTGTGCTGAGAGCCAGAGGTCTTGAGTTCAAGTCCCAGCCTCACCACACTGCAAGGGTGTTCTTGAGCAAGTCTGGAAGGCTCCCCGGACGTAGCCCCTAGTCTCTAAAAATGGGAATAACAATGCCTCCCTCAAGAGCTGGTGAGACAATGAAAGCTGTTTGTAAACTGTAGAGTACGGTGCCTAATTTGGTTGTTAGTATTTTATTGCTGATGTATGGTCGTGTTCCAGGCCACTCGTGGTAGATAAAAGCGTGCATGTGCACTTGGTGTAAAATACTGGCCTCCGTCTCACCGTCTCTGCTGTCTGCAGTTGCGTTATGAAATCAGGAAAGGGTTATTTAATTTCAGTCACTTTCAACTTGTTTTGGGATATGAGAAACACACCAGCCTCTTAAAGCTTCCCGTTGCTGTCATGCGATGCTTCTCTAGCCGTGAAGCCTTCCGTGTAGTCTGAGTTGATCTTCATTCTAAAAATGGCAAATGAGCAGAATGACCATGGTGAATGGGGGCTCCAGAGAAACACAGCACTCATTCTCAGTGTCTCAGGCTGGGGGTGTGAAGCCTGCAGCCTTCATGGAGGGAAGATATGTGGAGAATGAATTGCTGAGCGGAATCTCAGAATGGCTGCTGAAGAAAAGCATTTGGAGGAGCAATTATGCAGCTCATTAAGATACACTCCATTCCGGCCTCTGATACTAGGGGAATTGTCAGAGCAATTTTGAGGTTTCAAAAGGGGGTTGGTGCATAATCGGCAGGAGAAGAAAAAGAAGGGAGAAGGTTTGAAACAATAGGTATTAACTGGTTGTCACAGGAAGGAAGATAGGGATGGAAGGAGCGGACACCCTGGGTCACTCAGGACTGAATGTGTGGTCTCAAGACTGCATACGGGCCACATAGGCAGTGCATTTCGTACCCTTAAAAGGACTTCTTGGAATCAAAGTGGTTTGCTTTGTAGAAAGTTGTAAGCATGGTGCTTGGGATATGTTTGTTGAGTGAATGAATGATTTGTGCTTGCCGCATATATATTGAACAAATGAAGGTGGGGAAAAATCAATGAACAAGTTAAAAAGGTAAGAATTCATGAAAATGAAGATAATAATCATACCTACCTTGTATGACTACTGTGAGAATTAGGTGGTATAATGCACTTAAAACTCTTAGCACTTGGCCCGGCAGTGTCAGGCACTCAGTTCTAGCTGGTATTGCCATTACATTTTCCCAGCTGTGTTAGCTCAGGCTGCCATAAGAAGATACCACGGTCTGCGGGGCTTGAACAACAGACATTTATTGACTCGGGTCTTGAAGGCTGGAAATCCAAGATCCAGGTGCCCGTGAGGTTGGTTTCTAGCGAGCCTCTCTTTTTGACCCACAGCCAGCCACCTTTTTGGCTATGTCCTCACATGGTCTTTCCGCGGTGCCTGTGTACTCCTGCTTTCTCATAAGGCACTAGTCGTATTGGGTTAGGGCCCCACCTTTATGACTTCATTTACCCTAATTACCTCTTCAAAGGCCTCATCTCCAAATATAGTCACATTGGAGGATAGAGCTTCAACATACACATTTTGGGGGACGCAGCCCATTCCATATCACCAAGTAAAGAATCACACTTTGCTTTTGTGGTTATTAGGCCTGATCTTGTGACTAGGCAGTTATGCAAAACCTTTTAAAACACTAGAATCACTGTTTCCTGGGATGAGAAACTGGAGATGACCCAGTGTCTGGAAAAGTGAATAGATTTCCAGTAACATATGTCCGTGTTAGCGCCTGACTCTGTGCTCATCAAAGATCCCAGTGGCCATCCTTTTTCTTTTTTTTGAGACCAAGTTTCACTCTTGTTGCCCAGGCTCGAGTGCAGTGGTGTGGTCTCGGCTCACTGCAAACTCCACCTCCTGGGTTCAAGCGATTCTTCTGCCTCAGCCTTCCGAGTAGCTGGGATTATAGGCGCCCACCACCACACCTGGCTAGTTTTTATATTTTTAGTAGAGACGGGATTTCACCATGCTGGTCAGGCTGGTCTTGAACTCCTGATCTTAGGCGATCTACCTGCCTTGGCCTCCCAAAGTGCTGGGATTACAGGTGTGAGCCACTGTGCCTGGCTGACCATACTTTTTCTTTCCACTGTTAGACAAACAGGCAACTCACCCATGCTGTTTTTCTGAACGTAGCAAAATTTCTGAACTGCCTTCCTAAGGATTCCATAAAACAGGTGCCCTGGGAATTGAAATTGACCATGTGAACGTGTGCTCTTGTGTCAGAGTAAGCACTAGTAAATCTCATTTTTTCCCGTCTTCTTTTTCATTTCCAAATCTGCCTGGAAGACAGTAAAAGCTCATTAATTTGAACCCTGCTAATTTAGAATATGTAACATTTCCTCCAAGCTCACCATGAAGAAGGCATTTGTGAAGCAAATTAATAGTGTGAACATAATTAGAAAAGATGAGTCTTGTAGTGTTGCGAGGTACCTGGAGGTGATCCGGTCCTTTTCATTGGTGGCTTGTTTCTTTTCACATGAGGAAATCGAGGCCCAGTCAGGCTCTGTGGCTCTTCCACACTCACACAGGGGGACTGTTTCACCTCCGTCAGGACACCAGCCTCAAACACGGAGACTTGTTTGTTTGTGAAAGACACAGGCTCTTTATTAGCTGTGGGTTCCTTTTACAATGTGAACTTCAAGTACTAAAAGTGCGTTTTTAAAGAATATTCTGCATTTCAGGTTTCCCACTAATTATGCCTGGCCTTCTCCCAAGTTAGTTTGAGCTATTTTGGTCAGGTTTTTTAGTGATTTAATAAGAAAAGCTTTTTTAAAACCTCGTAAAACCTTCTATACAATTCATTCTGACCAACATTCCCTCTTACAATTATGTCATTTACAACTTCTTTTTAAAAGACCAGAACTTTTGTCTATTCATGTTAACCTTAAAAGCAGCATTCACCGAACCCCTGAGAAACAAGGACAACTGTAATACTTTATAGGATTGGAGCAGAGCAAATGAAATCATGTATGAGAGAGGGTTCTGTACATTTGTTTTTCTTAATTGCCATCTCTGACTTGAGCAGCCCCCCCACCAAAAAAAAATGGCCAAAATATACTTGTGCATGCAAATACGGTACTTCCTAGGAGACTCCTGAGGGAATGGCCTGTTTTTCCATGTGATTTGTTTTTTAATAGACTTGATTTTTTTTTTTTAGAGCAGTTTTAAGTGCATGGCAAAATCGAGCAGAAGGCAGAGATTTCCCAGACACCCCTGCCCCGAGACACGCACAGCCTCCCCCATCATCAGCATCCTCTACTGGAGTGGTCCATTTGTTACAACTGACCAGGCTACACTGACATGTCCTTGTCACTCAGGTTCATAGTTTATATTAGGGTTCACGCTTGGTGTTGTATATTCTATGGGTTTGGACACGTGGCCAGGTGTCATTACACATTTTAAAGTAGTTTCATGCCATAAAAATCCTCTGGGTCTACCTGTTCGTCCCTCCCTCCCCGCAGTCACTGGCATCCCTGATCTTTTTGCTGCCTCATTCGTTTTGCCTTTTCCAGAATGTCATATAGTTCAAATACATATGTAGCCTTTTCAGATTGCCTTCTTTCACTTTGTAATGTACATTTACGTTTTCTCCATGTCTTTGCCTGCCTTGATGGCTCATTACTTTTTAGTGTTGAATATTCCATTGTCTGTATGGAACACAGTTTATTTATCTAGTCACCTACTGCAGGACATCTTGGTTGCTTCCAAGTCTTGGCAATTATGAGCGGAAGCTGCTGTAAACATCCATGCGCAGGGTTTTTGTGTGGATGTAGGTTTTCAGCTTCTCTGAGTAAATACAAAGGTGTGTGATTCCTGGATCATATGGTAGGAGTGTGTTGACTGTTTACAGAAATTAATGAGATGCCTATTTATTAATTTAAATCAAACTGAAACTGCCGCATGGACTGGAATATCCTCGTCAGCAGATCGGCGAACACTCTCCCCGGAATCAGACCTACCGGGTCCCCAAACTTCGATCAACTGGTTCTTTAACAAGCCCAGATTCAGAGCACCAGTGAGATGGCCACAATTGCTAAGTGTTCCTCAGCCTTGAGACTTGAGGGATTCTCTGCCGCAGCCACGGTCAACAAGAATGGAGGGGCTTCTCCCAAGTATTTGAGGGACTTCTTATTCTCTCCTTCTGGGCATTTCATATATCTTTCACACAAATCAGGATTGTAGAAGACTAGGGCTTCTTTTCTTTTCTTTTTTTTAAATTTTATTGTAAGTTCTGGGGTACATGTGCAGAACGTGCAGGTTTCTTACATAGGTATACACATGCCATGGTGGTTTGCTGCACTGTCACCCCGTCATCTACATTAGGTATTTCTCCTAATGCTGTCCTTCCCCTAGCCTCCCACTCCCTTGCTATCCCTCCCCTAGCCTCCCACTCCCTTGCTATCCCTCCCCTAGCCTCCCAC
>PVKV010042266.1:0-10835 GCA_004027835.1 Alouatta palliata
TAAACATTACATTCTATATTCCATTTCTCATTCCATTCCATTCTATTCCCCATTCCATTCCATTCCATTCCCCATTCCATTTTATGCTATTCTCCATTCCATTCCCCATTCCATTACCTGTTTCATTCCTTTCCTTTCCCCATTCCATTCTCTGTTACATTCCATTTCACTCCCTCTTCCATTCAATTCCATTCCCCATTCCATGGCCAGTTCCATTCCATTCCATTCTCCATTCCATTCTATATTCCATTTCTCATTCAATTTCTTTCCATCCCCCATTCCATTTTCTTTTCCAGTCCATTCCATTCTCCATTCCATTCCCCATTCCATTCCCCATTCCTTTCCATGCCAATCCCCATTCCATTCCCCATTCCATTGCTTTCCATTCCCCATTCCATTCCTTGTTCCATTCCATTTAATACCCCTGTACATTCCTCGTTGCATGCCATACCATTCCCCATTCCATTCCCCATTCCATTCCATTACAATCCCCTTTCCATTCCCCGTTCCAGTCCATTCCATTCCCCAATCCATTCCATTACATTCCCCTTTCCATTCTCCATTCCTATCCCCTTTCCATTCCATTTCATTCCCCATTCCATTCCCCATTATAATCCCCATTCCATTTCTTTCCATTACCCATTCCAATAAGCATTCCATCCCCATTCTATTCCATTCAATTCTCCATTCTATTCCCCGATCCATTCTTTTCCATTTCCCATTCCAAGTGTCATTCCATTGCATTCCATTCCCCTTTCCATACAGCATTCCTTTCCATTACTATCAGCATTCCATTCCCCTTTCCATTCCACTCAATTCACCATTCCATTCCATCCATTCGGCATTCCATTTTCCGTTCCATTCCATTCTATTCCCCTTTCCATTCCCATTTCTATTCCATTCCATTCCCTTTTGCATTCCCCGGTGCATTGCATTCCATTCCCCGATCAATTAACCGTTGCATTCCACAAAATTACCCATTTCGTTCCCCATTGCATTCCACATTCTATCCCATTCCATTCCACATTCCGTTAGCCATTCCATTCCTCAGTTCATTCCATTCCATTCCCAATGACTTTCCCCATTCCTTTCCCTGTCCACTTCATTCCTATCGCCATTCCATTCCACATTCCATTCCACATTGCATTCCACATTCAATCCTATTCCATTCCGCATTCCATAAACCATGCCATTCCATTCCATTCAACATTCCATTCCTTAGTCCATTCCACTCTATTCCCCATTCCATTCTCCATTATATTCCATTCTATTCCCCATTCCATTCCATATCATGCCCCATTCCATTTTCTGTTGAATTCCGTTTCACTCCCTCTTCCATTCCATTCCATTCTACAATCTATTCCCCATTCCATTCCCAACTGCATTCCCCATTCCATTCCATTCCATTGCCCATTCCATTCCCCATTTCATTAGATTCAATTCCCAATTCCATTCCATTACATGACACATTCCATTCTGCATCACATCCCCCATTCCATTCCATTCTGTTCTCCATTCCATTTAATATTCCATTTCTCATTACATTTCATTCCATTTCCCATTCCAATCTCCATTCCATTACCCATTGTATTCCATTTCATTACTCATTCCATTATCCTTTTCATTTCATTTCACTCCCTCTTCTATTCCATTCCAATCCCCATTACATTCCGAATCCATTCCCCGTTCCATTCTATTCCATTCTCCATTCCATTCCCCATTTCATAGTGCACTCAATTCCCCATTCCATTTCCTGTTCCATTCCATTCCATTCCCCATTCCATTCCCCGTTGAATTCCATTCCATTCCCCATTGCATTCTCCATTCCATTCCCCACTCCATTCCCCATTCCTTTCCTTTCCATTCCCCATTCCATTCTCCATCCATTCCCCTTCCATTCTCCATTTCATTCCATTCCATTCCCCATTCTATTCCCCTTTCCATTCCATTTCATACCCTATTCCATTCCATTACATGCCCTATTCCATTCCCCATTGCATTCCCCATTCCATTCCTCTTTCCATTAAATTTCATTATCCATTTCATTCCCCATTCCATTCTCCATTGAATTCCCCATTCCATTCCATTCCATTCTGAATTACATTCCCTATTCCATTCTCTATTCCTATCCTCAATCGATTCCCCGTTCTGTTCCTTTCCATTCCCCATTCCATTTTCCGTTCCATTCCATTTCACTCCCTCTTCCATTCTATTAAATTCCCCATTCCATTCTCCGTTACATTCCATTCCATTCTGCTTTCCATTCTATATTCCATTTCTCATTCCACTTCATTCCATTCCTGTTTCCCTTCTATATTCCATTCCCCATTCCATTCCCTGTTCCATTCCATTCTATTAAACATTACATTTTATATTGCATTTCTCATTCCATTTCTTTCCATTCCCCATTCCATTCTATTCCATTCCCCATTCAACTCCATTTCATTCTCCATTCCATTCTATATTCCATTTCTCATTCCATTAAAATCCATTCCCGATTCCATTCGCCATTCCATTCTTTGCCATTAAACATTCCATTCTATATAACATTTCTCATTCCATTACATTCCATTCCCAATTTCATTCCCCATTCCTTTCCCCATTCCATTCCCTGTTCCTTTGAATTCCATTCCCCATTCCATTCCGTTTCATTCCATTCCATTAAACATTACATTCTATATTCAATTTCTCTTTCCATTTTATTCCATTCCCCATTCCATTCCCTGTTCCATTCCATTCCATTCCCCGTTCCATTCTCCATTCCATTCTCCATTGTGTTCCATTACATGCCCCATTCCATTCTCTGTTCCATTCCATTTCACTCCCTCTTCCATTTCATTCCATTCTCCATTCCATTCCCCATTCCAATTCTTTCCATTTCCCATTCCATTCCTCATTCCATTCCAACCCATTCCCCATTCCATTCCATTATATGCCCCATTTCATTCCCCCATTCCATTCCCCTTTCCATTCCATTCCATTCAGCATTCCATTCTATATTCCATTTCTTATTCCATTTCTTTCCATTCCTCATTATATTCTCCATTCCATTCCCCATTCCTTTCATCATTCCATTCCCCATTCCTTTCATCATTCCATTCCCTGTTCCATTCGATTCCATTCCCCATTCCATTCCATTCCATTCCATTCTATATTACATTCCCTATTCCATTCTCCATTCCATTCCCCAATCCATTCCCTGTTCCATTCCTTTCCGTTCCCCATTCCATTTTCCATTCCATTCCATTTCACTCCCACTTCTATTCTATTCCATTCTCAATTCCATTCCCTGTTCCATTCCATTCCATTCTCTATTCCATTGTATATTCCATTTCTCATTCCACTTCATTCCTTTCCCCTTTCCTTTCTATATTCCATATTCCATTCCATTCCATTCCAGTAAACATTCCATTTTATATTGCATTTCCCATTCCATTTCTTTCCATTTTCCATTCCATTCTATTCCATTCCCCATTCAACTCCATTTCATTCTCCATTCCATTCTATATTCCATTTCTCATTCCATTATATTCCATTCACGATTCCATTCGCCGTTCCATTATTTGCCATTAAACATTCCATTCTATATACCATTTATCATTCCATTACATTCCATTCCCCATTCCATTCCCCATTCCTTTCCCCATTCCATTCCCCATTTCATTGAATTCCATTCCAAATTCCATTCCGTTTCATTCCATTCCATTAAACATTACATTATATATTCAATTTCTCTTTCCATTTTATTCCATTCCCCATTCCATTCCCTGTTCCATTCCTTTCCATTCCCCATTCCATTCCCCTTCCATTCTCCATTCCATTCTCCATTGTATTCCATTACATGCCCCATTCCATTCTCTGTTCCATTCCATTTGACTCCCTCTTCCATTTCCTTCCATTCTCCATTCCATTCCCCATTCCAATTCTTTCCATTTCCCATTGCATTCCTCATTCCATTCCAACCCATTCCCCATTCCATTCCATTATATGCCCCATTTCATTGCCCCATTCCATTCCCCTTTCCATTCCATTCCATTCAGCATTCCATTCTATATTCCATTTCTTATTCCATTTCTTTCCATTCCTCATTATATTCTCCATTGCATTCCCCATTCCTTTCATCATTCCATTCCCCGTTCCATTCCATTCCAATAAACATTCCATTCTTTATTCCATTGCTCATTCCATTTCATTCTATTCCTCGTTCCATTCCATTCCATTCTGCACTCCATGATCTTACATGCGCCATTTCTTTAGCCATTCCATTCCCCATTCCATTATATTCCATTCCCCACTCCATTCCATTACATGCCCCATTCGATTCCCCATTCCATTCCATTCCACTCCCCTTTCCATTCCATTACATGCCGCATTCCACTCCCTGTTCCTTTCCATTCCATTCTCCATTATAATTTATATTCCATTTCTAATTCCATTTCATTCCATTCCCCATTTGATTCTCCATTCCATTCCATTCCATTCCATTCCATTCCATTCTCCCTTCAATTCTCCATTCCATTCCATTACATGCACCATTGCATTCCATTCCATTCCCCATTCCATTCCAGGTTCCATTTCATTCCATTGTACATTCAATTCTTCATTCCACGCACTATTCCATTCCATTACATGCCCATTCCATTCCATTACATGAGCCATGCCATTCCTCATTCCATTCTTCCTTCCATTTTCCACTCCATTCCCAGTTCCATTCCATTCCATTCTCCATTCCATTCCATGCCATTAACCATTCCATTCCACTACATGCCCCATTCCATTCCCCATTCCATTATCCGTTCCATTCCATTCCATTCTCCATTCCATTCTACATTCCATTTCTCATTCCGTTTTATTCCATTCCCAATTCAATTCTCCATCCATTCCCCATTCCATTCCCCATTCCTTTCCCCGTTCCATTTCGTTCCATTCCCCATTTGCATTCCCCGTTCTATTACATTTAATTAAACATTCCATTCTATATTCCATTTCTAATTCCATTTCATTGCCTTCCCCATTCTATTCTCCATTTCTTTACCCATTCCATTCCACATTCCATTAAACATTCCATTCCCTTCCATAAACCATTCCATTCCACCTTCCATTCCATTCCATTCCCCTTTTTATTCCACTCCATTCTCAATTCCATTCCATTCCCCGTTCCAGTCGATTCCATTAAACTTTCCATTCTATATTCCATTTCTCATTCCATTTCATTCCATTCCCCATTCAATTCTCCATTCCATTCCCCATTCCATTCCTCATTTCTTTCCCTGTTACATTCCATTCCATTCCCCGTTCCATTCGAGGTTTCATTCAATTCCATTCCCCATTCCATTACCGTTCCATTAAATTCCATTAAACATTACATTCTATATACTATTTCTCATTCCATTTCATTCAGCTTCGCATTCCATTTTCCATTAAATTCCCCATTCCATTTCCCAATCCATTTACCTTTCCATTATATTCCATTCCCCATTCCATTTCCCGTTCCATTCCATTCCATTCCCCATTCCATTCCATTCCATTCCATTCCCCATTCTATTCCATTACATGTTCCATTCCATTCTCCGTTCCATTCCATTTCACTCCCTCTTCCATTCCATTTCAATCTCCATTCCATTTCCTTTTCCATTCACCATTCCATTCCACATTCCATTCCATTCCCCGTTCCATTCCAATCCATTTCCCATTCCATTCCATTATATGCCCCATTCCATTCCCCATTCCATTCCCCATTCCATTCCATTTCTTTCTCCATCCCATTCCATATTACATTTCTTATTCCATTACATTCCATTCCCAATTTCATTCTCCATTCCATTCCCCATTACATTCCCTGTTCCATTACATTCCAATAAACATTCCATTCTATATTCCATTGCTCATTCCATTTCATTCCATTCCCCGTTCCATTCCATTCCATTCCCCATTCCATTCTATTACAGGCCCCATTCAATTAGCCATTCCATTCCCCGATCCATTATATTCCATTCCGCACTCCATTCAATTACATGCCCCATTGGATACCCCATTCCATTTCCCATTCCATTCAATTTCATGCCCCATTCCTTTCCCCATTCCATTCTCCATTCCATCCCCCATTCCATTCCCCTACCATTCCATTCCATTCCCCATTCCCTTCCCCATTCCTTTCCCCTTTCCATTCCAATCCATTCCGAAATCCATTCCCCGATCCATTCTTTTTATTTCCCATTCCATTCCCTTACATGCCCCGTTCCATTCCCCATTCCGTTCCCCATTCCATTACCCGTTCCATTCCATTTAATTCTCCATTCCATTCCCCATTCCATTCTCCATTCCATTCCTCATTCCATTCCCCGTTCCATTCCATTCCATTCCCCATTCCATTTCCAGTTCCATTCTCCATTCCATTCTCCTTTGTATTCCATTACATGCCCCATTCCATTCTCCGTTCCATTCCAATTCACTCCCTCTTCCATTTCATTCCATTTTCCATTCACTTCCCAGTTCCAATTCTGTCCATTTCCCATTCCATTCCCCATTCCATTCCAATCCATTCCCCATTCCATTCCATGATATGCCCCATTTTATTCCCCCATTCCATTCCCCGTTCCATTAAATTCCATTTGGCATTCCATTCTATATTCCATTTCTTATTCCATTTCTTTCCATTCCTCATTATATTCTCCTTTCCATTCCCCATTCCATTCATCATTCCATTCCCCGTTCCATTCCATTCCATTCCCCATTCCATTCCATTCCATTCTCCATTCCATTCCATTCCATTACCCATTCCATTCTATTACAGGCCCCATTCAATTAGCCATTCCATTCCCCAATCTAATATATTCCATTCCGCACTCCATTCAATTATATGCCTCATTGGATTCCCCATTCCATTCCATTCCATTCCCCATTCCATTCAATTTCATGCCTCATTCCATTCCCCATTCCTTTCTCCATTCCATTCCCCATTCCATTTTCCGTACCATTCCATTCCATTCCCCATTCCCTTCCCCATTCCTTTCCCCTTTCCATTCCAATCCATTCCGAAATCCATTCCCCGATCCATTCCTTTTTATTTCCCATTCCATTCCCTTACATGCCCCGTTCCATTCCCCATTCCGTTCCCCATTCCATTACCCATTCCATTCCATTTAATTCTCCATTCCATTCCCCATTCCATTCTCCATTCCATTCCCCATTCCATTCCCCGTTCCATTCCATTCCATTCCCCATTCCATTTCCCATTCCATTCCATTCCAGTTAACATTCCATTCTGTATACCGTTTCTCATTCCATTTCATTCCATTCCCAATTTCATTCTCCATTCCATTCCCCATTCCAATATATTTCATTCAACATTGCATTCTACATTCCATTCCCATTCCATTTCCCACTCCATTCTATTCCATTCTCCATTCCATTCTATATGCCATTTCTCTTTCCATTTCATTCCAATCCCCATTCCATTGCCATTTTCCTTCCCCATTCCATTCCCCATTCCTTTCCTTTCTGTTCCCCATTCCATTCTCCATTCCATTCCTCATTCCATTCCCCTTTGCATTCAATTCCATTTCCCTTTCCATTCTCCATTCCATTCTATATTCCATTTCTCATTCCATTTCATTTCATTCCCCATTCCATTCCCAATTCCATTCCCCAATCAATTCCATTATATTCCCCATTTCATTCTCCATTATATTCCATTCCATTCCCCATTCCATTCCATTACATGCCCCATTCCATTCCCCAATCCCTTCCCCTTTCCATTCCATTCCATTCTCCATTCCATTCTATATTCCATTTCTCATTCCATTCCCCATTGCATTCTCCATTCCATTCCCCTTTCAATTCCATTCCATTCTTCATTCCATTCCCCATTCCATTCCCCATTCTATTCCACATTCTATCCCATTCCATTCCCCAGTCCATGACTCATTCAATTCTATTCCATTCCCCATTCTTTAACCTATTTCATTCGCCATTCTATTTTTTAAATTGCCCTTTCCATTCCCCATTTTATTCCCCATTCCATTCCACTTTCCATTCCCCATTCCATTCCCCATTCCGTTTCCCATTCCATTCCCCATTCCATTCCGTTTCATTCCATTCCATTAAGCATTACATTCTATATTCTATTTCTCTTTCCATTTTATTCCATTCCCCATTCCATTCTCCATTCCATTCCCCATTCCATTCCCCGTTCCATTCCATTCCATTCCCCTTTCCATTCCCCGTTGCATTCTCCATTCCATTCTCCATTGTATTCCATTACATGCCCCATTCCATTCTCTGTTCCATTCCATTTCACTCCCTCTTCCATTTCATTCCATTCCACATTCCATTGCCATTTTCCTTCCCCATTCCATTCCCCATTCCTTTCCTTTCCATTGCCCATTCCATTCTCCATTCCATTCCTCATTCCATTCCCCTTTGCATTCAATTCCATTTTTGATTCCATTCCCCATTGCATTCAATTCCATTCACCTTTCCATTCTCCATTCCATTCTATATTCCATTTCTCATTCCATTTCATTCCATTTCCCATTCCATTCCCAATTCCATTCCCCAATCCATTCCATTCCATTCCCCATTCCATTCTCCGTTATATTCCATTCAACTCCCCATTCCATTACATTACATGCCCCATTCCATTCCCCAATCCGTTCCCCGTTCCTTTCCATTCCATTCTCCATTCCATTCTATATTCCATTTCTCATTCCATTACCCATTGCATTCTCCATTCCATTCCCCCTTCCATTCTATTCCATTCCCCATTCCATTCCCCATTCCATTCCCCTTTCAATTCCATTCCATTCTCCATTCTATTCCCCATTCCATTCCCAATTCTATTCCACATTCTATCCCATTCCATTCCCCATTCCATGACTGATTCAATTCCATTCCATTCCACATTCTTTAACCTATTTCATTCGCCTTTCTATTACTTTAAATTGCCCATTCCATTCCCCATTTTATTCCCCATTCCATTCCACTTTCCATTCCATTCCAATCCATTCCCAAATCCATTCCTTTCTGTTCCCCATTCCATTCCCCATTCCAATCCATGCCAATCCCCATTCCATTCCCCATTCCATTCCATTCCATTCCCCATTCCATTTTCCGTTCCACTCCATTTAATACCCTTGTACATTCCTCGTTGCATGCCATAGCATTGCCCATTCCATTCCCCTTTCCATTCCATTCCATTCCCCATTCCATTCCCCATTCCATTCCATTTAATACCCCTGTATATTCCTCGTTGCATGCCATACCATTCCCCATTCCATTCGCCTTTCCATTCCATTTCAATCCCCGTTCCATTCCCCATACCAGTCCTTTCCATTCCCCAATCCATTACATTCCATTCCCCTTTCCATTTCCATTCCAATCCTCATTTCATTCCATTTCATTCCCCATTCCATTCCCCAATATAATCCCCATTCCATTTCTTTCCATTCCCCATTCCAAAAAGCATTCCATCCCCATTCTATTCCATTCAATTCTCCATTCCATTCCCCGATCCTATCCTTTCCATTTCCCATTCCATCAGTTGTTCCATTGCATTCCATTTCCCATTCGATACAGCATTCCTTTCCATTACTTTCTGCATTCCATTCCCTTTTCTATTCCTCTCAATACACCATTCCATTCCATCCATTCCGCATTCCATTTACCATGCCATTCCATTATATTCAACATTCCATTCCTCATACCATTCCATTCCATTCCCCATTCCATTCTCTGTTATATTCCATTTCATTCCCCATTCCATTCCATAACATGTCCCTTTCCATTTTCCATTGAATTCCATTTCACTCCTTCTTCCATTCTATTCCATTCCCAATTCCATTCCCGATTCCATTCCCCATTCCATTCCATTCTATTCTCCAATCCATTCCCCATTCCATTACCCCTTGCATTCCCCATTCCATTCCATTCCATTCCCCATTATATTCCCAATCCATTCCCCGTTCCGTTCCATTAAATTCTCCATTCCATTCCCCATTTCATACTCCATTCAATTCCCTATTCCATTTCCTGTTCCATTGCATTCCATTCCCTATTCCATTCCCTGTTGCATTCCATTCCATTCCTTATTCCGTTCTCCTTTCCATTCCCCATTCCATTCCCCGTTTCTTTCCTTTCCATTCCCCATTCCATTCTCCATTCCATTCCCCATTCTATTCCTCTACATTTCCCATTCCATTCTCCATTTCATTCCATTTCGCTCCCTCTTCCATTCCATTTCAATCTCCGTTCCATTCCAATTTCCATTCACCATTCCATTCCACTTTCCATTCCATTCCCCTTTCCATTCCAATCCACCTCCCATTCCATTCCATTATATGCCCCATTCCATTACCCATTCCATTCCCCATTCCATTCCATTCCATTCTCCATCCCATTCTATATTACATTTCTTATTCCATTTCATTCCATTAACCATTTCATTCTCCATTCCATTCCCCTTTCCATTCCCCGTTCCATTACATTCCAATAAACATTCCATTCTATATTCCGTTGCTCATTCCATTTCATTCCATTCCCCGTTCCATTCCATTCCATTCCCCATTCCATTCTGTTACAGGCCCCATTCAATTAGCCATTCCATTTCCCTATCCATTATATTCCATTCCCCACTCCATAAATTTACATGCCCCATTCGATTCCCAATTCGTTTCCATTCCATTACCCCTTCCATTCCATTTCCTGTCCCATTCCATTCCACATTCCATTCTCCATTCCATTCCCCATTCCATTCCCTGTTCCATTCCTTTCCATTCCCCATTCCCTTCCCCATTTTTTCCCCTTTCCATTCCAATCGATTCCCCAATCCATTCCCC
>PVKV010042267.1:0-10846 GCA_004027835.1 Alouatta palliata
GAGAACACATGGACACAGGGAGGGGAGCATCTCACACTGGGGTCTGTTGGGGGGAAAAAGGGGAGGGACAGCAGGGGGTGGGGAGTTGGGGAGGGATAGTATGGGGAGAAATACCAGATATAGGTGATGGGGAGGAAGGCAGCAAATCACACTGCCATGTGTGTACCTATGTAACAATCTTGCATGTTCTTCACATGTAGCCCCAAACCTAAAATGCAATAAAAAGTATATATATAAAAAAAAAAAAAAGAAATGGTCTTAATGATTAAGAATGGATGAGAAATAATTGACTTTATAATCGAGCAAAGATAATTTCAGGAAAATTAAGATGGAATATTAAGTGGTGAAAACAGATATCAATGTAAATATTTCAGTATTGCGTTTTATTACTAAATAGTACATATGTTTATACATTTATACATGATTAGAATCAAAGACTCACAATAATCTAGAATTTAAAAAACCTTTAAGTATTAGCTAGTTCAGAGATGTCCAATCTTTTGGCTGCCCAGGGCCACAATGGAAGAAAAAGGATTGTCTTGGGTGACACATAAAATACACTAACACCAATGATAGCTGATGAGCTGAAACAAAACAAAATAAAATGCAAAAAAAAAAATTCTCAAAATGTTTTAAGAAAGTTTACAAATTTGTGTCGTAAATCCAATTCAAAGTCATCTTGGGCCATATGCAGCCCACGGGTTGTGGGTTGGGCAAACTTGACCTAGTTTATCTCATCTAAAGTCTCAAAAACATGAGCAAGTTTTTATATACAATCAGCAGAATAAACTCAAATTTAGACCCACATATTCTGGCTTTATGTCCAGGCTCTCCTAACAATAAATACGGTCCACATATAACATAAAATTCTGAATTACTGATTTTCACATAAGATAAATGAACAGAAACAAAACTTCAGTAACCCTCTAGGAGTATCACATCTTGATTTCTTATTAACAACATGCCAGATTTTTGTTAGAATTAATGCTTTATAAATGTTCATGTCCATGCCCTCTTATATTTATTAAAATAATCTTATTTCTGTAAATAAAGTTTCCATTCATTTGAGAAAAGTCTGTTCAGCAGAGATAGATGTAGAAATGGGAATAGTTGAGCGTTTGTTAATATAATATTTTTGTATAAATGGTCAAACTATCCTTATAATGAAGTAGCAACCTGCACTAGCTTGAACCCTTAATACCTAATGTAGCTGACAGGGGGATGGAGGCAGCAAATCACCATGGCATATGTATACTTATGTAACAATCATGCAAGATCTGCACATATACATCAGAAAAAGTATAATTGAAAAAAAAGAAAAGAATTCTTATAAAATCCTATTATGAAAATAAGTTACAGAAAGGTATTTAGAATATGATGCCCCATTTCTGAATTTCCTGTTTAGTTGTTTGGTGAAAATACCTTGTTTGGTGAAAATAATCTTTTCTTGATTAAAGTTTATTAATTTCTGACAAAGTCCATTAGATTCCTTGCCTATAAATTTGGCTAATTTAAAATAATAAAAGAGAAATTATATGTTATTAAGTTTAAAAGGGAGCAGCAAAGGCTAAATAATAGAATGATATTTAAATAAGCATGAGCATTCATGACATTAAGTATAAAATCTTCAAGGTTAGCATTTACAAAAACAATAAATTTTTACCATTTCTCCTTCTAACTGCCACAACTGCTGAACTGGTTTCCCCATCTCTAATCTTGATCTTTTCCAAACAATTTTCTTCACTGTGCCCAGCACAATTTTTTGAAAAGTCAGATCTAAAAGCATCACCTCTCTGCTTGAAACCCTTCAATGGCTCCCTGTTACCTAGAGGATAGCGCCCAAACTTTTGTTCAAGACATTGGATATCCTTTAGCGTCTGATGGCCATTTGCCCTCTTTCTCACTCTAAGTATGATTCCAAAATACTGACAAGCTCAATCTTCACCTCTGGTCCTTGCCCATGCTCTGCTTGGAAACTTCTAATATTTTTTCATCTTAATCTTTTTTCATTCATTGCTGTTGAAGAGCCTCCTCTTTTGGTAAGTTCACCGAGCTTCTTAGTTTATATCACATGTACCTTCTATATTCTCACCAAGCCCTTTGTGTTGTACTGTTTGGGTACTTTTTCTCCCTTCATGTAGATACTCACATCTTTATAAACGTCAAAATTCACATCTTATGTGATAGATGATAATCACTTAATAATATTTTTTTGGAGCAGATGCATACAGGAATGAATGTTGAACAGCAAATCACTTCAAATAAAATAATTCTTGCGAGAATCTATCTACATACTTTGACCACGTTTTCACTGGAGACCAAAGGAGACCTGGGATGCCAGTCCATGGAAGCCCAGGCTGGCACACCCTTAATGTTCTTCCCACCATCTACTTCTGATTTCAGGTTCTTCCCAAACCCCAGCCCACATGGCAAGCTGCTTCCTTTCCATGACCATCCCTTGCCAGCATTCCAATCCATTTCCCAACTAGGTAATCTTTTGAAAATTCTTTGAGCTAGAAAACCAATAAGTCCCACTCTGCCAGTACTTTTATCCAATTCAGATTTTATTTTTAATCCTAGCTCTTTCTGACAGCCCATTTATGTTATGTTACTCTCTAACTTGGTTATGGGATAGTTAATGATAGATTCCACTCTGTCCTCCAGTGACTCAGAATACTACAACCTTGCAAAAATCAGGATAGATGATGGTCTGAGTAACAGTAATCTTGAGGCTAGATGTTGCCTTTTCATGACGTAGGTCAAACAAGTGGCTGCCTTCATCGTATGTGCAAAAGGAAGAGTCTGTCTCAAAATGTTATCCAACAACACTGAGGACCTGAAAGTTCATATGTCCATAAGAAATCTCTCTGTTTTAAGTAGCAATGCCTTTCCTGCTTTTCCTAAAGACTCAGTGTATTAACCCACGTGTATTCACCAATGCATTATTAGATAAATTCAATGGAGAAAATAGCTATAGTGAAACACCGATAAAAGTAATATGAGGGAATGGTAACATTTAAGGAGGAAGAAACGTTTTTTTTTGTACTTTAGGTTCTGGGGTACATGTACAGATCACGCAGGATTGTTGCATAGGTACATACGTGCCAAGGTGGCTTGCTGCCTCCAGGAAGAAACGTTTTTTAAGTATCCCATGGGAAAGCTATGGATGGCACAAACAGAGAGAGGTGGATGGAGAATGATCATAGGCAATTTGAGAAAAAAAAACAAGTTTTCCAAAGCCAGACTGTACTTGGTCATGTTTCTTTATTTCTTCCACTATTCTGCCAGAAATTTAATGGTTGTCCTTAAATTCAAAGTTCATAAAATAGTGTACTAGTTGTAGGAGTAAGTCAAGTGACCATACTCAATTACTGTCAACTAGAAGCTATTTACGATCCTCTGTCAAAGGAAAAATAAATGCCTAGTCAAAAACTAGTATCAGAAAAAAAAAATTGCAGCAGAAACACTATTTGCAACTCTAATTTCTTTGGAATTCTCTGGATATTTATAGTTTTACACATTTGAGTATGATCAAGTCCAAACATGCTAGTTACTATAATGAAAACTTAAAATGAAATATCAAAGGAGAAATGTTCGTGTGAACTTATAAACAATAAGATCATTAACACTTATTCTTTACATAAATGTATTTCTTCAACACTGTCAACAATTGCAGTCACAGAATTACTGAATGTTATCACAATTTTGTAACATTGTGGGATTATTTTCTACATTTTATACCTTTATCTGACTTCATAGATGCTTCAGCTAGACTCTACACATGTTTTTGATCAATAATATGATCAAAGGGCAAAGAACAATTTGAAAATTTTTTATTAACTTAATTGACCTTGGATAGTTTCCTTGTCAAGATTTTTATACTCTTATGTCACTTTGACAATTAACTAATTAAATTTAAAAAATAAACCATACTTATTTAAAATTTTACAATTTTCTTTAAAAAATACTTTTTCAGCAACTTAGTGGCTGTTTATCATATCTTTTAGTCTAGATACATACCTAGCCATCACTTGATATTGAATTTTACGTAATAAGTTAAAACTCCTAGAACATTCTTAACTAACTCTGAAAGTTATTTATATTTTAAAGAACTAAAACATATTAAAATTAGTGATTTTATATTATATTTATTGTATTTATTTTTCGATCATACTTTATATTAAAATAGAAAAATATTTAAATATTCTGCTTTTAAAAAGTACATTTTATGTTTTAGAACAGTTTTTCTAGGCTTGAACAAGAAAATAGTCCCTAAATTATATCTTCCCACCAATATTCTGAAATCTCTGTTAACAGTTCGGAAACAGTGAAAAAATCTTTAAAAAATACAAAGAAAAAACAAAATACTATATGACATGAATACTTTTCAGTTTTTGAAAGAGTTTGTTTTGGATTCTTGTTGTGACACCAAAAAAGCTGGCAGAACTCTTCAATTCAATGATTTAGGAAAGTCTTATTGAAATGAATACTCTTTGGTTATGCTGTTCATTCCTTCAGCACTGGATCCTGAAGCCAGTGGTTTAATTGTGTCGATGACTAACTTCCATTGTGCGAAGAACTTAATTACATAGTGTGGTTCAGTTTCTATTTTGCCAGGCGGTCGTTCATCCATAAAAGAATGCTGTCGAGAGTAAGTGGTAAAATGCAAAAGCAATTGAAAGCACATGACCGTAGTCAGGAAGCAAATAAGTAGCTTTCAAAGAAAAGCTGGGATGTTTTAACTGGGAGTTGCGTTGCAGTCCTAAAACAAAGAAAAAGTTGGCAGCCAAGAAGAAATACTTTTGCAATTTTGCTTACCGTTCATCATTATAAAATTATTTGAACCTACTTTTGATCTTTTGATTACTGGTCAATTAGGGAAATTCATCAAGTGAAAGTAAAATAACTTTAAAGCCATCAAAATTTGTAAAAAGAATAATATTGCTCTTTAGAGGTATACTCCCCATCTCCTCTGTTGTGAAATAATTATTCTAATTTTTAATTTATAGTAGTGGCTCCTTGGGAATTTAGAGGATAGCTTTGCAATGACCTTGCTTTATCAAGGCAGGCAGATTTGAAAGACTTGTATAGTAGCTAAAACTTCATATTGCTTTACAGAAGCTTTAAGACTACTACATAACATCAAGACACAATTCTGAAAATATTAGCTATTCCATCTGTGACAATATTGGCTTCGAATCACATGTATTTATAAGTGAAAATGGAGAGACTGTAATCTGAGCATGAGCTACACTTCCTAGTTGAAATAGATCTCCTGAGAGTAGGAGATAGTGTACTCTGCAATCAATAATTAGTTTATGTTATTTTTTTTAATTGAAAAAGCTAAAATTTAACACAAATACATTTTGTTGCTTTATCTCAACAATTGATACTTAACATTTGAATTAGTGTTAATTTAAATTTGGAATTTGACTCAGTGCAGTAGCTCAGGTCTGTAATCTCAGCACTTTGGGAGGTCAAGGTGAGCAGATCACTTGAGGTCAGGAGTTCAAGACCAGCCTGGTCAACATAGTGAAACCATGTCTCTACAAATACAAAAATTAGTCGGGCATGGTGGGGAATGTCTGTAATCCCAACTACTTGGGAGTCTGAGGCAGGAGAATCGCTTGAACCCAGGAGGCGGAGGTTGCAGTGAGCCAATATAGCGCTACTGCACTCCAGTCTGGGCTACAGAGTGAGACTACATCTCAAATATTAATAATAAAATAAATTTAGAAGAAACAATAAACTTGGGGAAATTTAAAACTTTTATTTTAGTTCAATTTTGTAAAACATGAGAAAATTAAACAAGTAAAGAGGCTAAATAACAAATTCCCCAGAATTATCACTTATTCTGAATGGAGAAGACCACAGTGAGAGGGACAAATGTGATGTAGCACATAAAACACTCATAAAGCACAGACAGTAGAGCCTACAGGGTAGAAACATTGACTTTGTAGTAAAATGAGCCTGGGGTTTGATTTCCAATTCTTTCATATACTTGTTGTGTGACCTTGGATAATGTCATGCCGGTAAATATTTATTTCCTCAAGTGTGAACTTGTGATAATTATGACATAGATTTTTACAAGGCTGATATAAGCATTCCATGAAGTAATGTGCATACAATACTTGACTCATAGTCAATGTCCTTGCCTAAATGTGGGCTGAATTGAGTGTGAAGTGAGGAGGGATAAATTCTGGCGGCTATTGTATGTGCTGCAATGTGACCAATGACCTTCCTCATGAGGTATCCTACAAAGTAAGGTCTATGGAAACAGTAAGCTTGCATACAGGGGATTTCCAAAATCAGATTCCTTCCTGAAATCTCTTCCTCTGTTATATCTGAATCTACATATTTACCTGTTGAATAAAATGTTTTTGTGAGATTTTATTATTGAAATATAACCTCAAGGATCAATTTTATCATATATTTTCTCTATTAAGTTATAGAAACTCTCCAAGGGAGTGAATGCCTGTTCATTTTGCTAGATTTTTCCAGGTTGTGAGGTATGAGGTAAAGGTGATACTTAAAAACCAGTGAGCTAAAGGTCCTGTAGAAGAGGCTACCATGCATAAATTGGGGTATTAGAGTATATGTGCTGAGAACTGTGAACTAGTCGCCTTTACACTAGTGATCATAAAGGAATGAAGTTGACAAATTAAGAATAAACCAGAAAAATTGAAAATGGCACAAAAAGCATTTTGCTAACAGTCTAAACATTGAAAAAATTGAGAAATTATTATTTTATTCTTGGAGTTAAGAAAACAGATGTGGTCTAGTATATGAATTAACAATTCTAGAGTTTATTTATTACTTAGTATTTTTTAAATGGCACAAAATAATAATGTATTTAAGCTTGAGTAATTTAGATTATTAATGAGGAATATATTTCCTAAAAACAAAGATCTGTAATAAAAAAATTTCTTTAAAATTGGTAAAGCGATTATCCTTAATGGTTTTAAAATAAAAGAATATGAAATGTAAGGAGACATGAGAAATAATTTCAACCAAATCTTTGATTTTACCTATAGAATCTTAGCTTTTTATAAAAATAGTGCCTCTATTTATTATGCTTAAATTATGATCAAGCATAGAAACAAATATACAAAATTTATATTTACTAGATCAGAAAAGGGATCATAATTTCATAAGGTTAAAAAATTGAAATGAATACATTGATTTGTTTAAATATCCATTTTAGACATACAGCAAAGTAACCATAGAAAACTGTTCATAACATATTGATACTAGCCTCTATATTATGTTATTGAAGAATGTGAAAGCTACTCCTGAAATGAAGAACAATAGAAATGGATCAGACATGTTTGCTCTAATACAGACCCAAACTGCTGTGAAAGACACAGATCAGAAGGAAGCTCTCCAGGGAAAATTTGCCAAAGTCATCATATAATCATATAATCAGTATAAGTAGGTCATGAAAATACTCAAGATACATGCCCCCTAGAAAGTCTGACCTGGAAGAATTCTTTTTTCTTTTGAGATAATAATAAATTAGAGCTGGAAACACACCGTCACTGAATATATCAAATGGAAGTTGATAGTGAATTAAAAAATAAACATTATGGACTTAATAACACTAGATGAAAAGCTTTCAAAATAAATGAGTTTGACATCTTTTAATTCACTACGATAAATTCCAGTTGAGATTTTAACTTGACCATGTTAGACTTTTGCGGCACTGACAAGAAATGAATATAAAATGATAATAATGAAATGTTTTAGGTATTTTTCTCTTTTCCTTCACAAATCCTCTTTATTTCCCTGTTCAATCAATCAATTGCTGAAGAAAACCAATAAGTCATCATAGAAGTGCTTTAAATGCTCACAGCATAGGAAAAAACTGGTCTTCCTTTCTCCCAAAGAATGCATTATTAAAAATCTGTAAGATGTGTGTTAAATGTACACCCACGCATCCAGACAACCACTGCTACCACAAAGAAGGAAAATAGTCCAAAAGTGACTTGAACAGTCATCTTTGTACATCCTGAAGAAAGCTGGGGCCTTTCAACATATTTGTGGCTTCATTGAAGGAAACAGACTCTTATTTGTTGATGAAGCTATTATGTAGTTATGAAGCATTGCTCTTCTAACTGAGGCTGTGCAATTTTTTTTTAACTGTTGGTTAAAATACAGTAAATTCAAATTCTTCAGGAAAAAAGTAGAAAATCAAAGAATGAGATCAATCTCCAGCCCAGTTTTGTAGGAAAAGTAGCCACCTCTAAGATCGCAGGACACAATATGTTTTCAGTTATAATTTCCTCATGCTTAAAACTTGGCTGTGAAAAGCCAAGTCCCTTCAAGCTGATGAAATTTGGCATAGAAACCAGTGAATTGCCTGTTCTTAAAAAAGATTTAGGCCAGGCGCGGTGGCTCAAGCCTGTAATCGCAGAACTTTGAGAGGCAGAGGCCAGTGAATCACGAGGTCAGGAGACCAAGATTATCCTAACACGTGAAAACTCGTCTCTATTAAAAATAGAAAATTAGCCGGCATGGTGGCTCACGCCTGTAGTCCCGGCTACTCAGGAGGCTGAGGCAGGAGAATCGCTTGAACCTGGGAGGTGGAATTTGCAGTGAGCTGAAACTGCCCACTGCACTCCAGCCTGGGTGACAGAGCAAGACTCCATCTCAAAAATAAAATAAAATAAAATAAAATAAAATAAAATAAAATAAAATAAAATAAGAAAATAGAAATCAATAATTTGTTTATCTAGTCCACATTCATAAGCCAATTGTTCAGTTTCCATGAAGTTGGGCGGTTCTTAGTTTCTTAACCCTGAGTTCTAATTTGATTGCACTGTGGTCTGAGAGACTGTTTGTTATGATTTCCTTTTGTTTGCATTTGCTGAGGAGTGATTTACTTCCAATTATGTGGTCAGTTTTAGAGTAGGTGTGATGTGGTGCTGAGAAGAATGTATATTCTGTGGATTTGGGGTGGAGTGTTCTGTAAATGTCTGTTAGGTTTGCTTGGTCCAGATCTGAGTTCAAGTCCTAGATATCCTTGTTAATTTTCTGTCTCATTGATCTGTCTAATACTCACAGTGGAGTGTTAAAGTGTCCCACTATTATTAGAATGGCGATCATTAAAAAAATCTGGAGACAACAGATGCTGGAGAGGATGTGGAGAAACAGGAACACTTTTATACTGTTGGTGGGAGTGTAAATTAGTTCAACCATTGTGGAAGACAGTGTGACGATTCCTCAAGGACCTAGAAATAGAAATTCCATTTGACCCAGCAATCCCATTACTGGGTATATATCCAAAGGACTATAAATCATTCTACTATAAGGACACATGCACACGAATGTTCACTGCAGCACAGTTTACAATAGCAAACCCTGGAACCAACCCAAATGCCCATTGATAGACAGGGAAAATGTGACACATATACACCATGGAATATTATGCAGCCATCAAAAACGATGAGTTCGCGTCCTTTGTAGGGACATGGATGAATCTGGAAACCATTATTCTCAGCAAACTGACACAAGAACAGAAAATCAAACACCGCATATTCTCACTCACAGGCAGGTGTTGAACAATGTGAACACATGGACACAGGGAGGGGAGCATCTCACACTGGGGTCTGTCGGGGGGAAAATGGAGAGGGACAGCGGTGGGTGGGGAGTTGGGGAGGGATAGCATGGGGAGAAATGCCAGATATAGGTGATGGGGAGGAAGGCAGCAAATCACACTGCCATGTGTGTACCTATGCAACAATCTTGCATGTTCTTCACGTGTATCCCCAAACCTAAAATGCAATAAAAAATATATTTAAAAAAAAAGAAATAGAAATTCCATTTGACCCAGCAATCCCACGAATGAGTATATATCCAAAGGATTATAAAACATTCTATTTTAAAGACACGTGCACACCTATGTTCATTGCAGCCCTGTGTACAATAGCAAAGACCTGGAACCAACCCAAATGTCCATGGATGATAGACTGGACAAGGAAAATGTAGCACAAATACACCATGGAATATTATGCAGTCATAAAAGACAATAAGTTTCTGTCCTTTGTAGGGACATGGATGAATCTGGAAACCATCATTCTCAGCAAACTGACACAAGAACAGAAAATCAAACAGTGTATGTTCTCACTCATAGGCGGGTGCTGAACAATGAGAGCACGTGGACACAGGGAGGGGAGCATCACATGCTGGGGGTCTGTTGGGAGGGACTAGGGGAGGGACAGCAGGAGGTAGGGAAGTTGGGGAGGGATAACATGGGGAGAAATGCCAGATATAGGTGACAAGGGGATGGAGGCAACAAACCACATTGCCATGTTTGTACCTATGCAACAGTCCTGCATGATCTGTACATGTACCCCAGAACATAAAGTACAATTAAAAATAAATAAATATTTTAAATACCTCAATTGTTTCTGTAGCACAGGAAAGTAAAAATTCCAGGTTTTCCTATAATCATATTTCCTCCCCTCCAAATTACATAACTAATATGATAATAATGCTGAAATGGGTAGTTTTCAACTGCTTTTACATTATGTGTAATAGTTATCCAGAGAAAGGAATTTTCTTTATTCCTTTGGGTTAGATAATTTCATATGTTGTATCAAAGGATGATTTTCAAATAAAAAGAAACATATGCCAGCAGAACATTAACTTATATGCTCTATCGTGAAATGCAATATATTAATTAAAGTATTTTTGTTGTAATATAAACATATACAGTTCTATGATCAGCACTGATACGCAGGTATGGAAGTGTGTTTGAACAATTACAGTGTAATATTTAGAACTGGATAAATTGTATTAAATTTTTTTTTTTTTTTTTTTTTTTTTTTTTTTTTTTTTTTTTTTT
>PVKV010042268.1:0-10831 GCA_004027835.1 Alouatta palliata
TTTTGTATTTTTAGTAGAGACGGGGTTTCACCATGTTGACCAGGATGGTCTCGATCTCTTGACCTCGTGATCCACCCGCCTCGGCCTCCCAAAGTGCTGGGATTACAGGCGTGAGCCACCGCGCCCGGCCCAGGCTTTCATTTTTAACTGACAGTCTTTTATCCACACAACCACCCAAACAGCCCCTCTAAAATGTTGGTTGGATCTTATGCCTTCGTAACTGAAAACTCTACGGCAGTCACCCACTTCACTCAGAATAAATCCTAAACTGGGCCAGGTGTCTGGCTCATGACTTTAATTCCAGCACTTTGGGAGGCCCAGGCGGGTAGATCCCTTGAGCTTGGGAGTTCAACACCAGCCTGGCCAATATAGCAAAACTCCATCTCTACAAAAAATACAAAAATTAGCCAGGTGTGGTGGCACATGCCCGCGGACCCAGATACTTGGGAAGCCGAGGTGAGAGAATCACCTGCACTCCAGCTTGGGTGAACCTGTCTCAAAAACACAAACAACAGTAAGAACCTAAACTGTCTGCTCCCTACTTTTTAAGCCCTCACCTGTCAAGCTGTCATGTTCCATTCTCCTCCATCTACACTGGCCTCACTGTGATTCCGTGAACATATCAATCACACCCCTGCCTCAGGATCGTTCATTTGCTGTTTTCCCTCCCTCAGTTACTTTTCCCCAGATATCCATGCAGCTTGCTCCCCCACTGCCTTCACATTTTTGCTTAATGGTTGAGAGGATTTTTTCATGATTGCTTTATATAAACGAGAAGCCCCTCCCTGACTTCACTTTTTGTCCCCTCAGCTGGCTATGTTCTTTTTATCATCTCTTTTGTCTTTTACATTTATCTGTTTCCAGCCACTAGAATGGATATTCCATGAGAGCAGGGAGCTCACTATTTTGTTCACCACTATGTTCCCAGCTTTTATTATAGTTAGTGACACCTAGTAGGGGCTCAAAAAAAAAAAATTGAAAAATAAATGAATGAGCAAACTGTCCTTCATTCTGTAACTCTTTTACCTCTTCCCTGTCTCTCTTCTTAATTTCCCTGTTTTATCCCAAAAGACCTGCGGCTTTTCCCATTGTCTCTTCACTGAAGAGACAATGGAGGTTACTTCTGAATTACTGATCCATATCATTTCATTTTTTTTCTGATTGAATTCCATGCTTATTTGTTAATTCTGCTTCTCCTCCCTCTACCTTGAACTTCTAAAGTGTAAGAACCAAATCTTGATTATTTCACATCCTAGACACTTATGACAAAGCCTAATACATAGAAAATAATAACCAATGAAAGTGAGCCAGTGAATAAATGCTGTAAAAAGGTCAATGCACAGTTATAAAGCCTGTGGAAAGCTGATAAACTTTGAAGTGCAATTATGGAAGATACTGCAGCCGTTCATGTGTACAGAAGGAAGCCTTTCCTGAGCCCAAATTAATAGAAAAACTCAGTAAATATAACAACCTGTATTAGGCACAAGTAAATAATTTCTCTATTTTAAATTACAATAGGAGAAAAAGTGCTTTCACTCAAAGATAGTAAGTTGTGTAAGCATATTCAACCAATATGGTATCCTGGAAAGTCCATGCAAATGAATCTGGACACCTAATATTGATTTAAGCTATCAAGCAGTTTGGGAGCATTATAATTTGCTAAATTATATCTTTACTGTGTTGTTTGGTGATCCTCAGGTACCTTTGATGTTTGCTGCAGACTGGGGAGCCAATGTTTAAAATCATGTCAACAGCCGTGGTGGCATGACTCCCTTGTCTTTCTGGTAGACACACTCCCTGCTTCTTGTGCCTCTGTCAGCCCTATACCACGTGCTAATAAGAACATTTTCAGCAGCACCGGTTCTGCTTTCTTACAGATGTCTTGAGCTGGAATGACGTAGAACGAGCCTTCAAGGTGTTTACTTTTGAGAGCCTGAAGCTCTCTGAGGTTGATGAAAAAGGGAAACTAAAGCCTTCTGGGATGATGAGTGGGTCAGATTCTGAAATGTTCAGCATACCATGGGACAACCCTGCCAGATTTGCTAAACAGATAAGGCAGCAATATGCCATGAAGATGAACACCCAAGAGGCCAAGCAGACAGCAGGTACACTGCATGGAGGGAACGGAAAGCATTCTCGTATTTTATGATTGTCAGTTTTTCTCATATTGTATCTCATGGATGCTCCTTACATTGAATAGATATTAAAATCAAAGACAGAACAGTATTTGTGGGTCAGAATTTGTCAATGTCTGTGCAAAATGCTGAGAGCAACCGAGAACCTTCAGACCCTAGTCAGCATGATGCTAACAGTATGAAGCATTCTGACTTGGATAATGCTGTACTTTCAGGCCCTGATAATCGGCAGCTGTTAGAGCAGGAGAGCATCGTGAAGACTCAGCCCCAACATGAGTCTTTGGGTAAGTTAAAGAGTATGTGTGTGTGTGTGTGTGTGTGTGTGACACTATTCTAGTAGACATAAATCAAAAAAAGTTCAAGATACATTATTTAAGTTTGTTATTTAGTTAATTAAACTTTCTTACTGAATACTGTTATTCCATAAGTTCTCTGTACTTCAACCCTTGTTGTTCAAATATCTTAATGTTTCTTAGTCTACACTTACCTTAGTAAATTTAGTATAGTGAACATCATTAAAACTTTCATTAGTGTTTCACAGTTATTGTGATTGTGTGCTAAAATTATAAACATTTATCTGCAAAACATAATGAAATGTCCAGTACAGAGCTTGCTACAAAATCAATGCTCAGTGAACATCAGTTTCCCCCACTCTCCCACTTAAGGCTCAGGTCATTACTCTCATTGTAGACTACAGCATTATAAACAGTGTTGTACTGGGAGGTACAAAAGTGTAGAAGGATATTGGGCTAAATTTATACTGAGCTACCCTATACATCACTGTCAGATTAATCTATCTAAAGTATAGCTATTTTTTTTCTCTGCTTTCAACCTTCAATGGCCCCCTACTACCTGCAGAATGGAACCCAACTCTTGGCCTGCTTCTCCGTTAGTATCAAATTACTTTTCCCAAAACCTTTTTCCATCTTTTTGTTGTTGCTCACTGAGTCTGTACTCTAGCCCAACAGAATTAGGCCTATTTACTCTGCATAGGCTGCTCTTTTCCATCTCTGTGGTACCTTTCCCTCACAATGTCCTCTACCTTGAGTTCTCTTTTTGGCTCTGATTAGGATTCAGTGGTACCTCCATGAAGTCTTGTTGGATGTGTCCACGTGGAAATGCCTCTGTCAGCATTCCATGGTCATAATTAATCTACACTTCTGGTGAAGTGCCGTGGCTCACTCCTGTAAACCCAGCATTTTGAGAAGCCAAGGCAGGAGGATTACTCGAGGTCAGGAGTTCAAGACCAGCGTGGGCAACATAACAAGACCTCATCTCTAAAAAGAAAAATAAAAAATTAATCTATATTTTCTTTATGGCATTAGTTATCATTTTCCTTCAGTTTTATAGTTATGTACATGCCTATATTAAGGCCTCCCTTATACCATACCTTCTTAGAGATTATATGTTTATTTTAACAAATTAAACAACAAAGTTAACACCTAGGTCAAAGAAAATGTTGCAATAGAAATTGGGAAATATTTCAAACCAAATGATAATGAAAAACTGAGTATGAAAACTATAGAATACAGCTGATGCAGGAGATACTCCAAGAAAAGTTTATAGCTTTAAATAAATATTTTTCTAAAAGAAGCCAAAGATTAATTAACTAAACATCAACCTCAAGCTATAGACAAACAAAATGAATCCAAATAAAGTAGAATAAAGCAAACAACAAAAATATTAAATCAGTGAAATAGAAAACAGATGAAAATTACATCAGTGAAATAGAAAATGAAAACATAAGAAGAGCAAAAATGCAAAAACTTGATTCTTTGAATAGACTAACAATGTTGATAAATCTTTTATATAAGGTTAATCACAAAAAGGAAGCCATGAATAACTCTGTCAGGAATAAAACTATATCAGGAATAAAGATCGTATCAGGAATAAAGAAACAGGGACTTCCCTTGGATTCTACAGAAATTTAAATGACTGCAAGATAATATAAACAACTTTGACTAAATGTGAAAATAAAATGGGCAATTACTGGAAAAATATCATTTACCAATAATGACCCAAGAAGAAAGAGAAGTCCTGAGTAGTCTCACAACAGATTAATTATATCAGTAATAAAAACTCTTCCAAATAGGGCACACTTAGCCCAAATGATCTCATTGGTAAGTGATAACCAAACACTCAAAAAAGAAATAATTCTAATCTTAACAAAAATTATTCCAGGAAATAGAAAAGTAGTATATCCTCCTCTATTCATTTTACGAAGCTAGCGTAAACTTTATAAGAACACTGACAAGGATAGTGCTAAACTGGAAGTTAAACTAATTCATTAAATTAAATTACAATTGAAGTCATTCACGAACTTAGATGCAAAAATTCTAACTACAACATAAGAAAACTGATCTAGCAGATACTAAATGATAATAATATATTACAAACAGGTTGCGTTTATAACAGGGGTAGAAGGAAAATATATACATTGTAAAATCAATATAATTTATTAACACATTAGTGAGGAAAATCATATAATCATCTCAATAGAGCAGAAACAACATGTGTAGTATATTTCTGTAGCAATTCATGAAAAAATCTTAGCAAACTAGCAAGAGAAGAAACATTCCTCAATCATATAAAGGTTACTTTTTGTATTACTACAGCAAACCTTATATATCTAGGTGAAAAGTTAAAATAATTCCCTTTGAGATCAGGAGAATGTCCACTATAAACACGTGTATTCAATATTGCATCGGAGGTGTGTGCCAACGAGCAAGACATTTTCTCTTCTAGATAAAAGCATAAGGTTCAAAAAGGAAGAAAGAAAACCATCATTATTTGTAAATACTGTGCATGTAGGAAACTCAAAACAATACCCAAAAAATTATAATTAATATGAAAGTTTAATAAGGGGGCTCTGTTTGTTAAATGATACACATAAGACGTCTGGAAGGCTGAGATTTTACTCATAATTATTCATTGTATTAAACATTTGTGTTTTATTTACTTTGTGTATTTTATTTCACATTTAAAAATAAGTGGTTATGGGTCAAAATTGGGTAAAAAAAACACTTTTAAAAAGTGATAACACGAGAGAATGAGTGTTAAGTTAGTAGTGGCTAATGGTCATTTTACCCTTTTCATTTATTTAGAAGAGGGAAGAAAAGACGTAATCAATGGAGTAGGATTGGTAGAGGAGGCAATTAGGATGAACAGAAGAGGGAAGAAAATAATGTTTATTTAATATTGCTCTGTTATACTCAAGTACTTTAACAAATACTTGCATAAACATCAGCCTATGACAAAGATACTATTATCCCAGTTCTACAGATGAGGAAACCGAGAATTAGAACGGTTAAATAACTTGTTCAACTACATACAAGTAGGAAGTCAGCATTTGAACCGAGGGCTAACTTCAAACCAATGCTTCCTCCACTGTGTCTTGCAGCTTCCTGAGTTCCAGAAATGTTTCATGATGCAGCTAATGATTTAGCCATACTCCTAGTCTCATTCATGCTGATTTTGTTGCCTTTGGTTTTCCTTTCTTCTAACTAGGGTAGATTCACTATTTCTTTGTCCTAAGCATCCTTACCTAGTAGCCCACCTCTCAAAAAAAAATTAAGCCAAATAAGTTAACCTGAGTTCTTATGGCAATAGTGTATCCTATGGGACTGCAGATGAATGACAGGGAAGTCACTCTGGGTTAATGTGGAGTCAGAATAAGTCAGGAGTGGTGTAAGGCCCAAGGTGTTCTCTTTGTTTTGTTTCATGGTTTTTTTTTTTTTTCTTTAAAGCAACTGGATAGCGTTTTCCTCAGGCGACTTTTGCCACCTGGTGGTCAAAGTACATAAATTGGTGTACTGGATTCTGGAAGAAAGTAGATTATTATATTAATAGTAACTTCCTAAATTCTCAGGGTTGAAAATGCTATAATGGACAGTGTGTCCTAGAGGTCACACAGTCTGGAGGGTGGATCTCAGGGCCCTAAGTGTTTCCCCACGGTGCATTTTGACATACTTCAAGGAGCCATTCCATTTGAAAGGGAGAGGACATTTGGGCTTGGTGTCGCATTGTAGCTGTTGTGTGTGGGGGACTTTGTTGTTGTTGCTGTTGATTTTATGTTTCTTTCCCTAACTGAATCATACTTACTTCAAAGCTGCCAACTTTAATTCTCTTTAAACAAGGCAAAAAATCATTTATGTATTTCCTGCACAACTATTTTAGCACCAAATACATATAAAAGCCTGTTCCTGGACATAAAGGGCCAAATATTTGTGCTTTTCTTAACCAAATACTAGATTTCCATCTGAGACTGTTTTTGAACTTGACAGGGCCTAGTGGATATTTATGAAAAACCTGAGAGCTGATAATAGCGAGTCTATAGGTTTAGATGTGCCCTTTATGCTTTTTGGGTGTTTTTTTAATAAAGTAACTGCTTCGCAGAGGGATCTTGTTATCTCTAAAGTAAAACAGATTAGGAAAGCTGTTTTTCAAAGGGATGAGAAAGCATCCATTTCCAGATGTGTCAAAAACTACTGAATCACACTGTCAAAGGATTATGTGGTTGAAAGCAGAAATCAGAAAAAGAAAAAAACTGATTTTTCCTCTGCTGTTAAATAATTCAGATTACTGTTAGAATGTTCTTTCCTTTGTCAAAATAACTGCTGCATAATTTTTAGAACATATTTTCTAAACCGGAGACTTTTTCTGCTGGATCCTTAGACATAGGAGGGAATATCAGATCTCCCGGAAATCTGGCAGACCACAGAATAGAATAATTTTTATCCACAGATTTCATATCAATTGCTTCAAGGACACATGGGCCATCATGGTCTATTTAGAGTTATAGTTGGCCTGAGTTTTCTCTTGAGTAGATGTATTTATATAAATACTGAACTGAATTGGCTGTATGGTTTTCCCCTAAATCAAAATGGAACATTCACGCTGTCACCTTCACCAGCCCAAGGCAAGATGAAACTAGTAGCAAAAATGTAAGTAGCTGTGCTCCTGAAAGAAAGAAAAACACTGGCCTGTTCTTTGTAGGCACAGTCAGCTTCTCTTTCTAGAAGCCCAAATATGGTTCTCTTTGCCACAGAATAAAAAGTTGTCTTACGCTTACCATAGAATAAAAATTGTCTTAGCTTGCCACAGAATAAGGCTTTCTTGTAGGTTTTCTTCCACATTTCTAATTTCTCTATGTGGCTGTAGGTTCATTTCCACATTTAATATATAATGTAGATGCCTCTCATTCAATCAAAAGGAAATATTTACTGAGTTCCTACCAGGTGCTGGGTGCTCAGTGTACAATTAAAAAAAAAAAGTAAGATGAAGTTTCTCTTCTCCAGGAATTTATATGAGGTGGAGGGAGAGACCATAAACAGTAGATAGCGTTAGACATGGATATATGCTATGATTAAAAAAAATAAAAAAGCAGAGGAGGAAGCAGAAGGGTCTTGAGAAGGTGATACTTGAACAATATGAATGAAGTCAGGGTCTGAAAAAGCTAAGGGCAAAGCATGCCAGAGGGACAGCAAATGCAAGATCCTCAAGACACAGCACGCAGGCCAGTGTATCTGGAGTAGAATAAGCAAGGGAGAGTCAAAGAATTGTGTTTAGAGAGTTAGGCCAGAGCTAATTCCTGTACAACTTTGTCAGACGTAATCTTCGTTTATTCTAAAAATGATAAGAAGTCAGGGTGGTTCAGTTGTTCATCAAGTATATTTGCACGAGATCCACCTCCCACACACGCATACTCTATTTCTATGGTCAAATTTGCAAAATACTATATAGGTTGTCCATTTCTCCATTAGCGTCACAATAACAAGAACAAATTACAAATTCTAAGACATTCGCAGTGAGGTGTTCGTTGATCTATGTTAAACTTATCATGGGATTCTTCTGGCGATGCAGAAATCAGCAGCATGAATCTGTTCTTTCCCTGATCATTCACCTTTGCTTTGTAGCCAAGGGTGATGTCACCATCTCAGTCATCATATAAGTATACTCTGTGGTCACAAGGAAAGCTAGTGTACATGCCTCGTATTGGTCCATGATACAGTGCCCTGGAGTCCAGCTACCCCTTCATTTATTTAACTTTGATTAAGTTCCATCTGTAAATTAGCATATGCTCATTAAATCATTTTTAAATTAGTTAATGATTAATGAATGGAAGGAAAGCCCTGCAGAATGGTGAAAACATATCATTTTCCAGTAGGAAGTGCATTTGTCGGCTGGTGCCTCTTTGCACCCATGGCCTGACCCCACCCTAGTCTGCCATCCATGAGATAAGATCCCCGGAAATTTAAAAAGCTTTGTGGTAGTCACCAGCACAAGAAGACAAATGACGTGTACTAAGAAGTTGGATTTAATCAGTAAATATTTACAATTTTCAAAGGTAAAGGTATATTGTTAAAAGTGAATGGTACAGTCTGAAAGCAGAATCTCTGATATGATTTCAGATATTTCACATAAGAAACCAAGTTCTTTTCAAAGAGCTTAGTATAACTTTTCTAGGTAGGCACAGATTTAGAATTATGGACACAAACACCTTTCTGGAGGCACAAAACATACGTTTCAGGCATTACCTTTTCAGCACAGAAACAGATCATATGGGCAACAAAAAGGCACAGCATTAACCAGCAGGGCGAGAACAAAGCCAGAGCACAACTGGATGTTGGTGTCTTTGATTTACAGAGCAGACCACAAACAATGAGATCAAAGATGGTGCAGTCACAAAGGCTGATTCTCATGAAAAGGTAAGGAATTATTTTTCTAAACATGTAGATGTCAGGATGATCTGAGAAAACCATGATTTGGAGTGAGAAACACTGAAAAAGGAAAAAGAAGATACTTAGAAGGAGAATACTGAGGCTAGAAAAGCGGAATGATTCAGACATCCCCAGAACAGCTCCAAATGGAGAGAAAGGAGTTAATTTTGCTAGGCAGCCTGCACATAACTTCCCAGCTCCATGCTCCTCTCTAGACAGTGTGGCTTGGCAACCTCACAAACACCTGCTCACCATACAGCCATGTAGAGCTAACATTGTCTTGAAGAGAGTTCAGAAAACCTGCCTGTAATTGCTAACAGGACTCAGAAGAGTATAACCTAACAATAAAAATATTTAGATTATGTTGCCCATAAAAAAAAAAAAAGTCAAAGGCATACTCTTTTTGGCAGCAGCTCTCCTAAAATGTTGCCATATGGATTTATACATATGCAGATTTCCCCAATTAGATGGAATACATGCTGGTTAGTTGACAGAGCCCAAGAGGGCTCCATTTGGACTTAAACAAATTAAAGCTGAAATTATGTTGCTATGATATTTTAGAAACCCAAGAAGATGATGGTGGAAGCAGATTTAGAAGACATAAAGAAAACACAGCAGCGCAGTCTAATGGACTGGAGTTTTACCGAACATTTTAAACCGAAAGTACTGCTTCAGGTATTTATGGACTGCGATTCTCCAGGAGACGGGCAGATAGGTCTGGAGAGGCTGCTGTAATTTAGAACAGTTCACGTCTAGGTCATTCTCTCAGATCTAGTTCAGATCAATATTCTCATTTACTTCAGCTGTAAAATAAATTTACTCCCAGCGTGAGCCATGCATTCCCAGGGATTCTCTAAAATAGTTTAAAATATACTTTACAAAAGAATGCTTTTATAAAATCTTTTAAGAAAAAAGGAAATATACAAGACTGCTGCATATATATATATATATATATATACACACACACACACATGCATAAACACACACATATATATGCTGCTGTATGTATTTTCTTAAAGTTTTACTGGGAAACAACTGTTTTTTCCCATATTGTTTATCCATTCTACTCAGTTTCACATTTCACAGTATTTTCCATTTTGATTAACAGTTCAATGGAATCTGGGATAGCTAACATTCATTGAGCACTTACCATGTGCCAGGCACTGATTAATATGCATTATTAGCTCATTTAATCCTCCCAATAACCCTATGAACTAGAAACAATGTAAGTAGTAGGAAACTGAGGCACCTTGACCAATAGTGACTTTTGCCCAAGGTCATATGGCAGCTGAAAAGCAAGATACAAACCCAGGAAATCTGGCCCCAGAACTTGTGCTCTTAACCACTCTGCAAAACAACAAGTAATCCTAAACCTAAATCCTTTTTTGATATTTTTAGATTTTCTCTTTTTTTTTAAATATATATATATACTTTTTATTGCATTTTCGGTTTGGGGGTACATGTGAAGAACATGCAAGATTGTTACATAGGTACACACATGGCAGTGTGATTTGCTGCTTTCCTCTCCATCACCTATATCTGGTATTTCTCCCCATGCTATCCCTCCTCAACTCCCCACCCCCTGCTGTCCCTCCCCTTTTTCCCCCCAAATGACCCCCGTGTGAGATGCTCCCCTCCCTGTGTCCATGTGTTCTCATTGTTCAACACCCACCTATGAGTGAGAATATGCGGTGTTTGATTCTCTATTCTTGTGTCAGTTTGCTGAGAATGGTGGTTTCCAGGTTGATCCATGTCCCTACAAAGGATGCGAACTCATTGTTTTTGATGGCTGCATAATATTCCATGGTGTATATGTGCCACATTTTCGCTGTCCAGTCTATCATCGATGGGCATTTGGGTTGGTTCCAGGTCTTTGCTATTGTAAACTGTGCTGCAATGAACATTCGTGTGCATGTGTCCTTAAAGTAGAATGATTTATAATCCTTTGGATATATACCCAGTAATGGGATTGCTGGG
>PVKV010042269.1:0-10834 GCA_004027835.1 Alouatta palliata
TTGTCCCAGAAGATTACCCACCAGATGTCAGTCTGAGCTCTCCTTTATGAGGTGACTCGTTGGATATATGGGGGTCAGGGAGCTGCTTGAGGTGACAGTATTCTTTATAGAAGCTCAAATGCTGAGCTGTGAGCTCCGTTGTTCTTTCAGAGTTGCTGGGCAGGTACGTTTAAGTCTGCTGCAGCAGAACTCATAACCCCCCCCTTTTTTTTTTCCCCAGGTGCTCTGTCCCGGGGAGTTAGAGCTTTATTTATGAGCTTCCCTTGTGCTGCTGCCTTTTTCTCAGGACTGCCTTGCCCAGCGATGAGGCAGCCTACTCACTGCCTGCAGAGGCTTTGCTGAGTTGGTGTGGGCTCCGCCCAGCTGCCGTGTGAACTTCCCTGCAGTCCAGTTTATACCAGCGTAGTTAGAACTGCCTCTGCAATGGCAAACTACCTCCGTAGTGACAGACTGCCTCAGTAATGGCGGACGCCCTCCCCCACAGAGCTGGACCGTCCCGGGTTCAGCTGTGCTTGCTGTGAAACTCTCGATCCAGAGAGTTTCCAATGTCTGTTTTTTTGTGGGGGTGGGACCAGCCGAGCCTGATCACCTGGCTCCCTGCCTCAGAGCGTCTTTTTTAGTTGAATGATCGACTGTCTCCCAGGTGTTCCAGCCGCCTGTTGACAAGGCGCCGGGATCTGTATGATTTCCCGTGCGGTGACCCACTGCGCCGGCTGAAACCGCGGGCACTGGCGTTTTTTTGCCTGGGAAATCTCCTGGCCTGGCTGTCTGTTTCAGTCCCCTTTTTTAATCAAATGAATGGGCGGCTCTGCCTTCCCGGAGTTCCAATTGCCAGCTAAAACGGCACCCGAACCCACGTATTTTGTATTGGGAACTGCTGCGCCGGGGCGCCGCTCCAAACAGCAGCGGCGAAAATGCCCGTGCAGGCGAAAACAGCTGAGCCGGCGAAAACAGCTGCACCGGCCAAACCAGCCGCGCCGGCCAAACCAGGTGCGCTGGCGACCCGTGGGGCTCCTCCCCCTGGGAATCTCCTGGTCGGTGGGCAATAAAAATCCGTCTGGGAATGTGGCGTCCACTCACCCTCCACGCTTTCACTGGGAGCTGCAATCCTCAGCTGCTCCTAATCGGCCATCTTGGATCGTATCTTCAGTCCCCTTTTTTAATCAGATGAATGGGTGGCTCTGCCTTCCTGGAGCTCCATTTTCCAGCTAAAATGGCACCCGGACCCACATATTTTGTATGGGTAACCGCTGCACTGGGGTGCTACCCAAAACAGCTGCACCAGCCAAACCAGCTGCACTGGTGACCTGTGGGGCTCCTCCCTCTGGGAATCTGGTCTGTGGGCAATAAAAATGCATCTGGGAATGTGGTGTCCACTCACCCTCTGCATTTTCACTGGGAGCTGCAATCCTCAGCTGCTCCTAATCGGCCATCTTGGATTCTCCATGATGCTTTTATTTATGCTATTTGTTTCTCTGGATACTGTTCCATCCATACCCTGCATCATTAAAAAAAAAAAAATTAAGTTGTTATTTTGGCTTCTCTGGTGCCTTCTTGAGTAGCTTAATAATTGACCTGAATTCTTTTTCTGGAAATTCTGACATTTCTTCTTGGTTTGGGTCCACTACTTGGGGGCTAGTGTGATCTTTTGGGGGTGTTAAAATACCTTGTTTTGTCATATTACCAGAATTTTCTTTCTGGTTGCTTCTCCTCTGGAGAGATTATATCAGATGGAAGGGACTCAGGGACTCAGGGCTGTTGTTCAGATTTTTTTTTGTTGTTCGACAGGGTACTCCTGTGATATGGTGCTCTCTCCCTGTTTCTAGAGATGAGGCTTCTTGAGAGCTGAACTGCAGTGATTGTTTTTTTCTCTTCTTGGTCTTCAAAGAGTCCTGTGATGTGATCCATCTTCATATCTCTCAGTCATGGATACCAGCACCTGCTCTGGTGGAGTTAGCAAGGGAATGAAGTAGACTCTGTGAGAATCTTTGTAGTTTTGTTTGGTATGCCAGTTTTGTGTTGGTTGTCCTCTAGCCAGGAGGTGCTACTTTCAAGACAGCATCATCTGCAATAGTATAGCAAGGATATAAGTTTACCCTAGAGTTGCCTGGATAAGTTTCTCAGGCAGTGGACAGGAAGGGAGACTACATTATTTGTCTTTGGCTACCAGTTTGTAGAGAAAGACCATCATTAGATGTGTCTGAGTGTGGTCTGTACTTGGGTTGGGCTTGCTGCAGCTCCTGTTGGGGATGGGGTGTGGTTCTCAGGTTGATGGAGTTATGTTCCCAAGTGTATTATGGCTTCTTCTTTTGTATCATACAGGTTTTGAAAGAAGTAAAGGAATGCCAGAAGAGAGAGGCCTCACCTACCTCCCACACAGCCTGAAAAGATAGTGTCACTCCCACCATACCCCCAGCAACAGCACTGAATTTATTTCCAGGCAGTGAGTGAGCAGGTCAGAGAACTTGCCGCTAGATACAAGCATCCCAGCTGAGAAAGCAAACATATCTTTTAGGTTTTGCCCATCCCTGCCTGCTGTGATTTCTCTGCTGGTATCTGCACTTCCCCTTCTCCCCCTCCCCTGGATTCTGTCCAGGAAACTTCATATTTAGTGGAAATTGTTACAAAGTTCAGCTGGAGGTCTTCTTTTACCAGTGTTTTTCCTGATTCCACTGGCAGCCCTTTCCTGGGACCCCTGTGAGGCAAAGTCAGGAGTAGCCTCCTTGGAGACTGAGACTGCCCAGAGGGCTCTTCCCATTGGTTCCTTTAATCCTATATTTTGCTCAGCTGTCAAAATTCATCTGAGCTCCAAGTAAGGGCAAATCCTTCTCTCGTGATCTGGATCTTTGGGTTACTCAGCGAGGATGTGTGTTTATGGGTGGACATTACCCCCTCACACCCCTCACGTATTGGGCACTGACAGTTTTTTGGCTGTCTCATGCAGCCTGCAGCAGCCTTTGAAGGTTTCTGAATCAATTTTTTCATGTCACCATTAGACATAACTTCTTACCAAGTCTTATGCCAAGAAAATGTTCTTTTATGTTATTTTCTAAAAATTTGAGCTACATTAACTTTCTTTGAAGAACTGGAAAAAAACACCTTAAACTTCATATGGAACCAAAAAAGAGCCCACATAGCCAAGACAGTCCTAAGCAAAAAGAACAAAGCTGGAGGCATCATGCTACCTGACTTCAAACTATACTACAGGGATACGGTAATCAAAACAGCATGGCACTGGTACCAAAACAGACATATAGACCAATGAAACAGAATAGAGGACTCAGAAGTAATGCCACACATCAACAATCATCTGATCTTTGACAAATCTGACAAAAAACAAGCAATGGGGAAATAATTCCCTGTTTACTAAATGGTGTTGGGAAAACTGGCTAACCATGTGCAGAAAGCTGAAACTAGACCACTTCCTTATACCTTCTACAAAAATTAACTCCAGATGGATTAAAGATTTAAACATATGATCTAACACCATAAAAACCCTAGAAGAAAACTTAGGCAACACTCTTCAGGACATAGGCACAGGCAAGGACTTCCTGACTAAAACACCAAAAGCAATGGCAACAAAAGCCAAAATAGACAAATGGGATCAAATTAAACTTAAGATCTTCTGCACAGCAAAAGAAACAATCCTTAGAGTGAACCAGCAACCAACAGGATGGGAAAAAAATTTGCAAATTACCCATCTGACAAAGGGTAATTTGAATCTACAAAGAACTAAAATAAATGTACAATAAATAAGCAAACAACCCCATCAAAAAGTAGGCAAAGGATATGAACAGACACTTTTCAAAAGACATTTATGTGGCCAGCAAACATATGAAAAAATGCTCATCATCACTGGTCATCAAAGAAATGCAAATCAACAAAACCAACATTGAGATACCATCTCACACCATTTAGAATGACAATCATTAAAAAATCTGGAAACAACAGATGCTGGAGAGGATACAGAGAAATTGAGAAAATTTTACACTGTTGGTGGGACTGTAAATCAGTGCAACCTTTGTGGAAGACAGTGTGGCAATTCCTCAAGGATCTAGAAATAGAAATAGCATTTGACTCAGCAATTATAAATCATTCTCTTATAAAGACACATGCACACATATGTTCATTTTGACACTGTTTACAATAGCAAAGACTTGCAACCAACTCAAATATCTATCAATGATAGATTAGATAAAGAAAATGTGGCACATATATGCCATGGAATACTACGCAGCTAAAAAAGGATGAGTTCATGTCCTTTGCAGGGACATGGATGAATCTGGAAACCATCATTCACAGCAAGCTGAGAAACCAAACACCACATGTTCTCACTCATAGGTGGGTGTTGAACAATGAAAACACATGGACACAGGGAGGGGAACATCACACAATGGGTTTCATTGAGGGGTGGGGGTTAGGAAAGGGAAAGCAGGGGTGGGGAGGTTGGGAAGGGATAACATTGGGAGAAATATCTGTCAGTGATGGAGAGGGATGGTGGCAGCAAACCAACATAGCATGTATGAACCTATATAACAATCCTGCAAGATTTGCACATGTACCCCAGAACTTAAATTATATTTAAAAAAATTGTATAGGTGTATTTTTTACATTTGACTCTATAATTATTTTTTTGTTGTAAAGTGTGAGGATTAAGTTAAATTTTGTGGGAGTTTTTTGCTTGTTTTGTTTTCTTTTTCTTATTGATATACAGTTACTCTGGGACTACTTGTTAAAAATCTCTATTTACTCCATTGCGTTTCTTTTGTACCTTTGCAAAAAATCATTTCGTTGCAATTCTGTGGGTCTATTTTTCAGTTTTCTGTTTTGTTCTCTTAATCTATACCATCACCAGTAGCACTCACTATGTGTTATGGTGGTTCATATTAGGCGTTACTTTAGGCAGAGTAATTCCTCCTCTCTTATTTTTTTAATAAATGAATTTTTTTAATAAACATAAATTTTTTCTCCATGTATTAAGATCTCCGACTTCTTCTGTTAGTGTTACACAATTTTGAGTATACAAATCCTATGTACTGTTTGTTAGACTATACCTAAATATTTCATCATTTTTAGAGTATCTAAGTGAACTTATAAATTTAAATTTAATAAACCATGGGATCATTTTAAAAGTATATAAATGTAATTAATTTTTCTGTTTATCTTGTAACTGTGGCCTTGATAAGCGAAGTTATTAATTCTAGTAATTGTAGGTAAATCCTATGAATTAGCCTATGTAGAGCATGTTATAACCTGCAAATATATACCACATTCATTTTTCCTTATAATATGTAGCCTTTTAAGAATGTTCTTTCTTTCCTTCTGAAATATGTTAACTAGAACTTCTTATTCCGTTTTGAATAACAGTGTTGAAGACTAGCACTTGCTTTATTTTTGATCATCAGAGAAAAGCATTTAGCCTTTTATCATTAAATATGATTTTAGCTGTATTTGATATTTGATAAATTAATTTTTTTCTTAAGTAATACCTTAATTAGCTGCATTATTTATGGAAGATAAAAGTGCATCTTAACTATTATTCATTTTTCTAATTATTTTACAGAAGCCACCGTTTCTATTCTAGTAATTTTCAAAATGTGATAGTATCAACATTTTATAAGGTTATCATCATGCTTAAGCTAGCTTATGTATTTAACGTAATTACACTTTTGTTACTTAATTAATAGAAACTAAATTATAAAAAAGTATAATGAAGCATGTATAACAAAGAGAATATTGGCTTAGCTATATAGACTGAAGAACCTTGGCCTTATATAAATGGAATTTGTTTTTGACATTAATCCTTTCATCATATTTTGACCTCAATGAAGTTTTATACAAGCAGACTAACCAATTTTTAATGATGTAATGCAGTTTTATAAAATTAGATTTGTTATTTTTTTTCCTCTTACTACATACCAGGAAGTCAAAGCCACAAAAAATAACAAGAAAAAATTAGATATATATCTCCTCCTTAAAAAGTTGAGCTATCTTGCTTAAATTCAAGATAATTTAGAAGATCGTTTAATGTAAGTATTGTGGATTAAACACTCATTCAAAAAATTAAGCCGTCTTCATAGCTCAAGCCTTGTATTCACACACATTTCTATATGGATGTGCTATTTTTGGTATCTTATGTCACTAATATTGGCAATGCAATATAATGAAACAAATATATGATAATTCATTACATACATTGGATCAATTATTCAGACTTACTATTTGTTCCTGTAGTACATGTATGTGGTGTGCGACCCAGGAGAATATTTCCCCTTTTAGGAATGAAACATGTGTTTCCCATTTGTTGGCAGTCTCGGCAGACAAAAGCTCTCATTTAGGTCTCTCCCTGGAACTTCTTTTCAGCTGAAGACAGCTTCTTTTCCCAAGAAACAGTACACATAATGACAACTAGTGCAGGAGTAAATAATTTTAGTTAGCGTGCCTAAATTCAAGATAAGTCTAAAGAGCCATCTCAACTCCCGATCTCTTTATTGTATTTGCTGAGTCTTGGTGGAGCAATATGGCAGCCAAATCTCTCCTCTGCTCAATTGTTCTTCCTTCACTTCTCTACTGGTGTTGATCTCATGAGTTATTATAAACTTTCTATACAAACAAAGAACTGCAATAGCATCTATGTGAATTCTTTCTTATAAAATTCATTATTGTCTTCCAATGGCAATTAAAATTTGTATATGAAAAGCAATACAGACAAAACTAAAAACAAAATGTTTAGTAGCTCCCAAGAAAGTTCAGTAATGGCCTCTACACAACTAAGAACATTAGAGGCAATAGAATATAAGTTACTGTGGTGTATCAGGAAATGAGATGGCTGATGGAAATAAGTATAATATTATGATTTTTTTTTATATATATACTTTTTATTGCAATTTAGGTTTGGGGGTACATGTGAAGAACATGCAATATTGTTACATAGGAACACACATGGCAGTGTGATTTGCTGCCTTCCTCCCCATCACCTATATCTGGTATTTCTCCCCATAATATTATGATTTAAGCATCATTATGGATCACAGAATTGTATATTAATTGAAATACAATATTAAGATTACTCTCAAGTTTTAGATAGTATTGTAAAATATTTTAAATTGTCATCTTAAATATAAACCAGAGGTTTTTTTTTTCCAATTCTTTCATCTACTTAAAATCTTAAAATACATCATTTTATGAAGGGAAATATTACTTTTAAATATAACCATTGTTATTGCAAACTTATATTCTTGAAAAATTTCATTAAAATTAATAGAAGTTGTTAAATTGAAACACAAAGATTATGTTTGAAATGACTATAAATAATGCTTTATAATATAATATCCATTTTGGGGAGATTTTCATATCTCATTGTTATTGGAAGTGCAGGCATTATAGATGTCAATAAGTATAATAAAAGCCTAAGGTAAGACTATAAAGAAACAATAGCTACTTATTCAAGTAATGAATTTGCAAAAGGAAAAAGAGAGATTCTTGTATTTACCCCAAGTATATCTTTTATCGGTCACATAGTAGATGAATGTTACCTACATATTATTTTCCTTAGGAAATCCTCATGACAGTTATATTTGGTGTAGGATTTTATTTTATTTTATTTTATTTTTTAAAACAAGAACTTTCATATGACCCTATACTAACAATCTGAAATAATTTCTAACCTTTCTAAGACCTAAGTAGGGAGGTTTGGGAGGTAAATGTAGCCTTTCCCCATATATACATTATTTTACTTTAATTTTTAGATACAGTCACTTAAAAATTTGTACAACAGAATAAAACAAATGTCAAGACTCCATTTCTATATATTAATATATTATTAGATGCTATCTTCTGAAAATATAGTTAAGAAAATTAACTCAAACATTAACCTATTATTTATACTATCATTTAATGAGCATTTTTATGGTAGAAACTACATTCTACATTTTAAGTATATTACATAAGATATCCATGTAAGAAACCTAAAAAAAAAAATGTATTCACTTTTCAAGATTTGTAAAGTGTATAGCTTAAGCTCTTAAATGACATATTTCGGGTCATCCAACTAGTTTGCTCCCTAGAGCAAAATATCTCTAACTGGGAAACATTTGGCTTACTCCTTTTCATTTTATATTTGGATCATCTAACTCCTAGGAAATTATTATTTTTATGTTTCAACCTAGAAACTCCTGAGGCAGGAAGTCAGGATCAGAGCATTTTTGCTGTGATCCTCAAACTAATCCTTAGGGTGATTCTAAAATAATCATTTGAAACATTTTTCAACACTAAAAGTTTTCTTGACCTCAGCAGATCATCTAAAAATATGGCAAGTATGTGCAGGATGTTCGTTACTTGGATCATATGCTTGTTCTTTTTTGTTTTCCTTATCCTGGTTTTTTCACGTTGAACCTTTCAAACATCAGTTGATAACTGATGACTCATTCAAGTTTAAGGCAAAGGCACAAAATTGCTACTTTTATGGTGTGTGTATGTATATGTGTGTGTGAGTGTGTATCTGTGTGTGTCTGTTTGTGCCTGTTGTATATATGCCTCTGTGTGATCACTGACTTGGGGAATTCACATTAGGATGAATGCCTGGTAAAACTTCTTGCTTCTAATAGCCCTCTCCTGAACATACCTACTATGGTTTGGCTCACTGTGCCCACCAAACCTCAACTCAAATTGTAATCCTCATAATCCCCATGCTTCAAGGGAGGGACCTGATGGGAAATGATTGGATCATGGGGGCAGTTTCACCTATGCTGATCTCATGATAGTGAGTTCTCATGAGATCTGATGGTTTTATAAGGGGCTCTTCCCCCTTCACTTTCTCTCCTGCTACCATGTGGAAAAGGTGCTGGCCTTATTCACCTTCCATCATGATTTTAATTTTCCAGATGCCTCCCCAGCCATAGAAAACTGAGTCAATCAAACAGTTTAGGGGGCTCAGAAGATGACAAGAAGACGTAGGAAAGTTTGGAATCTCTTAGAGATTTGTTGAATGGATTTGACCAAAGTGCTGAAAGCTCAGGCCATTCCTCAGAGTGTTTTAGCCCCAAGCTGTAGTGGCTTCCACATAGTGTTGGGCCTGACAGTATACAGAAGACAAAAATTGAGCTTTGATCCCCTCTACCTAGATTTCAGATGCATGGGAATGCCTAGATATCCAGGCACAACTCTGTTGCAGGAGTGGAGCTCTCATGAAGGACCTCTACCAGGGCAATATCAAGGAAAATATGGGTTGGAGCCCCCACACAGTCCGCGCTGGGGCACTCCCTGATGAATCTCTGAAAAAAAAGGCCACTGTCCTCCAGACTTCAAAATTCTAGATCCACCAACAGCTTGTACCATGTGCCTGGAAAAGCCACAGGCATTCATGCCAGACCGTGAAAGCAGTTGCAGGAGCTATACCCTGCAAAGCCACAGAGTTGAAGCTGCCCAAGGCCTTGGAAACTCACCACTTACATCAGCATGTCCTGGATGTGAAATATGGAAAGGAGATTACTTTGGAACTTTAAGATTTAATAAGTGCTCTAACAGACTTTGAATTTGTATGGGTATTGTAGCTCCTCAGTTTTGGCAAATTTCTCCCATTGGGAATGGAAAATGCTTGTACCCTATTGTATCTTGGAAGTAACTAACTTGTTTTTTATTTTACAGGTTCATAGGTGGAAGAGACTTGCATTGTCTCAAATGAGATTTTGTATTTAGACTTTTCGGTTAATTCTGGAATGAGATAGGACTTTGTGAGACTATTGGGAAGGCATTGGTTTTGAAATGTAAAAGGGACATGAGATTTGTGAGGGGCCATGGGCAGAATGACATGGCTTGGCTTTGTGTCCCCACCCAAATCTCATCTCAAATTCGAAACCCTGCATGTTGAGGGAATAAACTGGTGCTAGCTGATGGGCTCATGGGAATGGTATCTCCCATACTGTTCTTATGATAATGAGTGACTTCTTACCAGAACTGATGGTTTAAAAGTGTCACTTCCCCCCTCACCCACTCTCTCTCTCCTGCTGCCATGTGAGGAATGTCTCCCCTTCACTTTCCACCATGATAATAAGTTTCTGAGGCCTCCCCAGCCCTGTGGAACTGTGAGTCCATTAAACCTTTTTCTTCATAAGTTACGCTTTCTCAGGCAGTTCTTTATAGCCATGTGAAAATGGACTAATACAATACCATTATTTACCTTTTATCTTTGTCTTCCTTTGTCACCCTCTTACACAGGTAAAGTCCTAGGAGTCTGAAGACACTAATTTGTGACACTGGTATCAAGACAATTCTTATTTATTCTTCCACTCAGAGCTTTAGTGATGGTAGAGAGTAGAAAAAGTATCAGAGAGGTAATTGTAAAAATTACAATATTTTCAGTATTCAAATGCACTGGCTTGATAATAGGCACATTTGCAATATTAGGTATCTAAGAAATGGCACTTGTGTTATTTCACAAAATTCTAACACTCTTACACTGTTGGTGGGATTGTAAATTAGTTCAACCATTGTGGAAGAGAGTGTGGCGATTCCTCAAGGACCTAGAAATAGAAATTCCATTTGACCCAGCAATCCCATTACTGGGTATATATCCAAAGGATTATAAATCATTCTACTATAAAGACACATGCACACGAATGTTCATTGCAGCACAGCTTACAATAGCAAAGACCTGGAACCAACCCAAATGCCCATCGATGATAGACTGGACAGGGAAAATGTGGCACATATACACCATGGAATATTATGCAGCCATCAAAAATGATGAGTTCGCATCCTTTGTAGGGACATGGATGAACCTGGAAACCATCATTCTCAGCAAACTGACACAAGAACAGAAAATCAAACACCGCAT
>PVKV010042270.1:0-10834 GCA_004027835.1 Alouatta palliata
AGTATTATGTTGGAGAAAGAGAAAATGCTTTTTTCTTAGTGTTATATACATTGAAAATATTACCACAAAGTGATTTTAAGTAACTTTTTTGTTGACCTTTTTAACATAGTAAACATCTCTTTTATAATCACAAATAGTAGGTTGGTACAATTCCTTTTGTGTTTGTGTTTATGTGTAAAAGTAACTGCACCAACCTAAATATAGTGGTTTCAAATGTCTTTTGTAAATTGTGAAATTATATTCCTATTATTAATTTCAGTAATTATATCCCTATTATGTATTGCAATTACTCAGAGTTTATAAAAATTTTTTACAAGATTATTATAATTATTACTCGTAATGGAAAAAAAAAATAAAAAGAAATACCCATACTAGAACATCAATACAGTTCATCAATCATAGCATATGTATTTTAGAGACTGTCACATAAAAAAATGTGTTCATGATAATATTAAAACATAAACTTTAAGATAGCAAATATCCACAGATTCACTGTTAATCCCTTTATGTATATATAAATTTATATTAGTCAGGGATAGGAACTAAAATAATGGCACATGTGCAGAAAAAGCTCTTGAGGATAATATCCCAAAGAGAATAGTGATTCTTTTTGGGGAGGAAAAGGAACTGGAATAAGTGTGATGGTCAAGGGACTTACTTGTCTTAACTATAATTGTGTTTAATAATAAAAATGATTACAAAAATTTTAATGCTTTAAAGAGGGAGATAGAAATATTTTACATTTGATTCTGGTAGTGTTCATACGACTATGTTTTTGTTAGCTCTCATAGTACTGTACACTAAAAAAGGTGAATTTTATCATACTTAAATTATAAAACAACTTTAAGTAGAAACTGGAAGAATATACAGAATATTGTAGATATATGGTATTTCAAATCATAGGGCTTTAACTGTAAAATTTTGATAAAAACTGTTAAAATCTATCTCCAAAATATATCCTTTTATCTTGTTAAACCAGATGGCACAAAAACTTAGGAATGTTTATTTATTGAATGTTCTTTTCCGTAGCATGAGGTAATTGCACATTCAGTCCTGTGTACAATTTATGAGAAATGAATTGCATGAGAATAAAAACATGTTGATTAATTAACAGATTATCATATTTCAATTACTGGCTTCTATCTCTAAGCAGTTCAACCTACTGTAGAAAGCAGCATGCTCATTTTCTTCTGCTTTTTTCCCTGGATAGCATAGGCATGGACCTTTAAAATTTCCAATCAAGGTTACTTAATATTTTCCCTGTGCAACAGCTGATGATGTTGCAAATGAGGACACGATGAGCTTCTCAGTTGCTTTGGGAAGAAATACAATTTTGATTAGTAAGATACATAATAAATACATCTTAAAATTTAATATTAGAAGTAGCATGTTCTTAGCAGATACTCAGTTTTTCAGCCAAAGTGTCCTTGGTCCATGCTGGAGTTCACCAATGGCTCTAGTGGACTGTTGCCCTATAAACTAACTGCATTTGCTTCCTGCCTCAAGAAACCGAGTCTGTCAGCCTGGGTTCTTTGGCCAGATTGTTTGTTCAGCACAAGAGGGTGGCCAGAAATGCCGATGAATTAACTTACAAAGTGACCTTCAAAAATGAAGGACAGGAGAGTGTAGATGAATATTGTAGGTTTCTAACCCATTATGAGGCAACTCTGAGGTGTGTTTAAGTACATAGGCACTTGAATGATTCCCAAAAGGAATGGCCACAGTTGTCCATGAACTAACTGCTCACTAATGTATTATATATCCTGTATTCTACATTCTTCCATTTCTGTTTCATTGTCCTCCCTCACTATGCTTCCTGGGATTACGCAGCACCCCAAACGAAAGAAAAACAAAACTCATTCAGATCCTGTCTCGGGATTTGGTTTTGGGTGAATCTAAACCAAGATAATGTACATAGAGATTTCCCAGATGCCGTTTATACATAAGAAAGACTTAGATCATAGCAGGGTGATGTCAGATAAAGAGATGCAGAAGCTGGTATTTGGAAGTCAGACCAGCTTGAGTTGCAATAGTACAGCCAAGGGGATGCGAGTGGGACACCGACTCTCTCTGCTACCAGGAGCGAGAGAAATTAGCTGAATGATAATAATGAGTGCAAGGCCATGTAGCAATATCGCAATTAAATTGTAGCTGGATCATAATAACCATTTCCACTTTAAGTAAATTAGAGGTTAAAGCATCTCAGTGTCAGTCATGTAGCTACACATTTACAACTGGCTACCTTATCATTTTCTTCTATTTTTATCACCTGCATTAATGTATTTCTTAGATACTGGTTTCTTTTCCTTGAAATAGATTCCAACCTAGATGAACTGTTTTTCTACTCAGTTTTGGGAACCAAAATCAAAGAGGAATCATAGAATCTTAGAATGGGCAAGGACTTTAGAAGCCAACTATTTCAACACACTTATATCATGCGTAAATATTTATACATTATGTATAGAAATTTCATTATACCATGAGATTTGAGACTAGAACAAACATTTGAATCTCCTACAAAAATAAACTGTTACCAATTTCCTATGTACTTTTTGTTTCTGTGCCTGATTTTTATAGCATATATAGTATATTCTGGGATATTAATTAAGAGATAAAAATGTGCATTGATATATTATCCATGACTGCCAAGAAAATTCAAAGAATGATACATATAAGTGATATTACCATCAATTATTAATGAGAATTATTAATTAGACTATCCCTTGTAGTTTGCCATTTCTAATCCCTTTATGTGACTGGTTGAGAATGAAGCAGCTTAGGAGAAACATCATATTCTTTTAAATCAAACACAATGTGCTTCGGACATCCATTCCACCTGTCTGCTAGAAAATTCAATTGTAGTCATTATTAGGGTCTCCTTACATAGCTTTAAAGCACCAAGTAGGCCCCTTATTCTGCTCTGTTATTTATGCTCATAATTAACAGGACACTCAAAGACCAAACTTAAAGAAAGCCTTAATTTCATACACTTACTTTTTTCTTTCATATACTTGGTGGGTTAGAATATATGGTGACCAGGAATTCAGATGCTTAGCATACAACTCTGTTTTTCTAAAACATCATCCTAGAAGTCAGAGACATCACATCCAATCACTTCAAACTTGTACATCACAGATCGCCTGCCTTCTGTCTCCCTGGATGCTTCAGGGGAGTGGACTCAGGGTCTTTGCTGCTTCAAAGAACTACCAAACTCTCATCTCACCCAGGTGCAGTTTTAGAGTATGCTTATTTTCACTCTCTGTTCTTCTGCCTGTCCTTTCTCCAATTGGTAAAATCTGCTCCAGGATATCAGACCATAAAAAAAACAAAAGCCCTGAGGAAAGTACTCCCCACAGTAAAAGCCATCTTGGTACAAGGGGAAATAAAGAACTGGGTCCCTTGGGAAGCAGTGGGGGAGTGCAGGGGAGAAGTACTTTGTGAACAACATAAATTGACAATTTTTTCATAAATGAACTATTGCAGGTCAGATTTCTCAGGTAGTAGACACTGAGGTGCTGGATATACTTTAGAGGGTGCTCTCAAGATTAACAGCTGTGGACATGGGAAGAAAGCAGGATTAGACAAAGGGAGAAACTGGGCAATCACCAAGACTCAGCTGATTCCACAGAGCAGCCTGAAACTGGGTGTCCCTTCAGAGTTGTCCACAGTTTGGGGGAGAGGACTGAACCATTATATTTTTTCATTGACTGTTTATTCATTGAATGCAAGCTGTCCCTATAAGGGTCATGGCCTTGGGCAAAAAGCTCTTTTTGGCCATTGGCAATTCCTGGGAAGAGCTAACAGGAATTAGGCCTGACAGCAGGCAGTTCTTGCCAATGCAGGAATCCTGGTAGTACAACCTCGTGTCTATTGCAGTTCATCTACTTCATATAACTTGAGCAGCGGCTCCAGGATTCTGCTAAGTCTTTTTTCCTGGGGGAAATGTTGAAAAGGGAGGTTAGTGGTACAAACTATAATCATCATGACAGAAGCAAATCTCAGAACTGCAGCTAATACGTATTCTCTCCCTCTACTTTCCACTCTAGCTTCCCTTCACTCTCAGAATCTTGCTGTTCTAGATGACTGACATGGTAGTGGAATCTAGATCCTCATTACTGAGAGCTCCGAGCCCTTGTCATGTTTTTTTTTTTTTTTTTTTTTTTTTTTCTGGTTCCTGAACCTTTTTATTTAATTTAAATTCAAGATTAAGCAAAGAAATACCGAGTTGCTTAGATGGTTCACATGAAAGCCAAACAGTTCCTCCCACCCTCCTTGGGTACCAGAACTCTCCCTTCTCCTGATACCCAGAGTCACTTATCCCTGCCAACATAGTGACTCTTGCTCTTGCCTACTAACTCTTGGCTCAAAGATGCCAAAATGTGAGGAAGGCAGCTGTAAAGTTCAGTGGAAATCTTGCTGTGCCCCAGTTTTCCTTTCATAACCAGGACTCCCAAACCTGTAAACCTCAGACTACCAGGACTATGTGTATACATAGATATTGAAAGAGTTATAGATATATGCTTATGACTGAGGTCATTTATATAAACAAACATATCTATGTATAAACATAGATTTTATATCTACATATATTTATAAATAGGGTTATATGTAAAATTATACATGCCTGTATATCTGTAATGGTATATATTTCATAGCTCTATTTTCTAAGAGAAATTAGGAGCAAAGATATCTTAGTGTTAATGTGCATACCAAGCATTCATTTAGTTTCCAGAAACAAACTTACACTAAAAGAAAGCACTAGTTCTTTGGAGAAATGGCTGATTATATGGCTGGGGCAGGTGAGAATATAACATGAGCGTTAAGATGAATGCGTAACAGGTTGTTATACCAGCAAGTAAGCAAACGCTTGAAGGATGGAGAGCCTGGCAAAAGCATGCCCTGAGCTGCTGCTGCTCACAACACTTCTGACACCAAAATGTGTGGGACTTTTTTTCACAGTAACAACCGGTTCTCTAAGTCTCTGACACCAAGTAGATGTTCTGGAATTCAATTTGATTGGAACACTAACACCCAGAGTTAGTGTTAGTCTATATAGTTTTAAGAGTTCAGTCTCACCAGGCCGCCCTTGCTTCCGATGCCAGTTGCAAGTACAAGGTGCCCAGCATGCCCATACTTCTGTTTGACTTGACTACAAAGTAGTTTCTCACGCTCATCCCACACCCAGTTTCAATAATTTGCTAGAATGACTCAACAGAACTCAGGAAAGCACATTACTTACATTATTGATTTATAAAGGATACAGCTCAAGAACAGCCAAATGGAAGAGATTCATAGGGCATGCTATGGGGTGTGGGGCATGCATGGATCTTCCACACATCCTCTGGGCTTACTCTTCTAGCAGCTTAATGTGTTATTCAGCCCAGAAGCTTCTTAAATCCTGGCATTTAGAGTTTTACATGAAGCACTCATTATGTAGGCATGATTGATTAAATCATTGGTTATTGATGATTGGCTCTATTTTCAGTCCCTCTCCCTCCATGGAGGTCTGGCAGTGAGGCTGAAATTGTCAACTTACTAATCATATGGTAGGTTCCCTCTGCAATCAGCCACAGTCCTGAAGTTATCTAGGGGGCCACCAATAGGCATCTTATTAGTATAGATTCAGATATGGTTGAAACGGGCTTGTTATGAATAACAAAAGAATCTTCTAGCACCTCTATAACCTATGAAAATTATAAGGGTTTTATAAGCTCTGTGTCAAGAACCTGGGACAAAGACCAAATATATGTTTTGTAGTTTATCACAGATATAAACTCTAAGGGGCTCCCATTCACCAAATCCATAACAATTTCAGCATCAAAATAAATCAGGAGAATATTATAACTCAATAAAGTAGAAATCTAATATTCCATACTTATACAAATACATAAGTTTATCTCTTTATTAAAAAACTCCTTAGAATACAGCAACAACTAATAAATATAGAAGAAAAGGTGAAATAGATGGTTAGGTCACCATGATAATGGTAGTCAACACAAACAGGAGTAAAGGGTGATGTATTGATTGACGTAAAGGGTGGTGGGTAGGCGTTAGGTAAATGGAATATTTATGTAACTGGAATACCTCCTCACAATATAGTAACAAAAACAAGGGCAGAAAGTTTTACTAACATTGAAAATGTCACTCCCACCCAATTCTCAGACCCCACTGGAATTCACAAGTTCCCCAACAACATCTCTTTATCTTTGCTAATCCACTCACCTATCCAAAACTGGGTTTATAAAGAGGAAACCTGGCAGTTACCAACTTTACCACGTGGTCAATTTTAATATCATTTGTAGTGGACCATTGTTATAGCGTGCCTCCTGATGCAATGCCAAGAACACATGGCCTGAGTCTGGTCATGTGGAAACATCAGACAGACACATGTTGAAGGTCATCCTACAGCCGCAGGGCCTGTATTCTTTAAGACTTCCCCACGACAGGAGAAGTAAGGAAGGGCTAACAAGCTTGAAGGAGTCTGATGAGATGTGACAGCTAAATGCAGTATATATTCTTGGATGGTTTACCGGACCAAAAAGTTAAAGTGATATTGTTAGGGAACCTGGCAAACTTTGAGTGGAAACTATGAGCTGGATAGTAGTGTTATGTTAACTTACTAAAGGGGAAGAATATATGTTGATATTGTATAGGGATGTCCTTGCTTTTAGAGTAGGCATTGGAGTATTTGTAAGTGATAGGGCATTCTGTTAGAAAAAGGACGACACATATAGTGAAAAAGAATGAGAAGGTAATGAAACAAATGTGGTAAAACATTAATAATTGGGTACTGCAAACTGACATGGGAACAGAAAATCAAACACTGCCTGTTCTCACTCATAAGTGGTTGTTGAACTATGAGAACACATGGACACAGGAAGGGGAGCATCATACACTGGGGTCTGTTTGTGGGGGTTAGGGGAAGAATAGCAGGGAGTGGGGAGATTGCGGAGGGATACCATGGGGAGAAATGCCAGATATAGGTGATAGGGGGATGGAGGCAGAAAACCACATTGCCACGTATGTACCTATGCAACAATCCTGCATGATCTGCACATGTACCCCAGAACCTAAAGTACAATAAAAAAAAGAAAAAAAATAATTGGATACTTGGTGTAAAGGGAATGTGGGAGTCATCTGAACCAAACTTGTAATTTTTTGTAGGTTTGCTGTTATTTCAAAATTAAAAAGATAAAATTTCAAATATTTTTTTTTTTTGCCTAAGATATATCATTGTTTCAGGAGATTCTTTACCTTTGAACCACTCAGTTCAAATATAGGACATTGTACTAGAAGACTAGGGTATGTGTATGATTTCCTTTTTTTTTAAAGACAGGGTCTCTCTCTGTCACCCAGGCTGGAGCGCAGTGGAATGATCATGGCTCACTGCAACCTCAACCTCCTGGGATCAAAGAATCCTCCCACTTTGGCCTCCTGCACAGCTGGGATTACAGGTGTGTGCTACCAACAGCAACTATTTTTCTTTTTTTGTAAAGTTAGGGTCTCACTATATTGCCAGGGCTGGTCTGTATCTCCTGGCCTCAAGTGATCCTCCTGCCTTGGCCTCCCGAAGTACTGTACCTGGAATATTTTTTTGATGTAGAGGTAAACCAAATGAGATATAAAAAGATCACTCCATTTCTGCTAAGAATTGAGTGTCTCAGGTAATAGTACTTAAACTAAATCAATGTGGTAAGCGATACTACTGGCCATGTTTTTGACACTCAGGGAATAAAGGCCAAATGGTTAAAAGAAAATGCACAAAGCGACAACAAAGCAATAATTCTTATATACTCTTGACTTTCTTTGAAAGCAAAATGCTTTCAATTTTAAAGTTACTTGATTTTCTTTAACTGCTTTCCTCTATGTTTATTTTTTGCACAACCATTTTCTTCTCTTTTTTTTACAATTCTCTTTATAGGTTTCCATGGGAAAAAGCTCTGTAACTTTAGTGTGTATTTATAGTTGTGAAATACCTTTTCTTTTTCTTAGTCTTTTTGTTTTTTCTGCAAAATGAGTCACTGATGTTGCCCAATAATTTTTGGGAAACAGAGGCCTGTCCCTTGTTAATGTCCTAAGTTGTCTTTTCTTGGAAATACACAAGTGAGTAAACCAGAAGTCCAACTGGAATTTAATAAACATGTCTTTTAAACCGACAGTAATTAGCTGAGATTTTATAACAATATCATGTATTTTTGGTTCATTTATAGGAGTTTGTATAGATCTTACTGAAGAAAAAACTTCAAACTGTTTTGTCATCTGTATGTTAATACATTATTTTAAAAATACAAGATAAAAGGAAAACAGTTTTTCATTTAGTACCTCCAAAACCGATATTTTATTCACTGTTATTTTAAGGTACTCGGTTCCAGTTGCTATTTTAAGGTCTAAATAATCATGCTTACAGTACACTTATTTCTTCTGGGGGGAAGATGTGTCTTTTGGCAATTTACTTAATAGTCTACAGTTTTTATTGAATCCTACTAGATTATTCAGGTTCTTTATTAAAGGCATTCTAAATGCTAATACCTAGCTGCCTTACCTTTTCCTTTTTCCCATTTTTATCTTTTATCTTGCTTACCTGATGGATCAGAGCATCAGCTCCTCTACTTTGTGTTGGTGTGTCAAGACGTCTATTTAGAACTCAACAGTTTTAGTGTAGCCCAGACTGTCTGTGGCAGGTTAAGAGGAGAACTAGGAAGGAAGAAAGCTTGGAAGGAAATGGCCCTTCACTTTCTCTAGCAGGATCCTGTGGAATGGGGCTCTTCCTTGATTCTTCTCTGTCTTGTTACTTTGTAGTGCGTCACTTAAAAAAGGGTATGGGGAGCTCCCGCATGGTAAAAAAAGATTCAGTTGTATTGGGAAGAAAACACATAGAAGTGGTCTGTTTTTGCTAGCTAATAAGGTTGTGTGGTGATCATTTGCGGACGAACTGAGCTGGAAACACATTGGGATTTGTCTTGAGGCAGATGAAATTCTGGAGGCAAGGCCTGTCCTCTCTATCTGAGGCTGTTTGTTCACTATGGTGTGTGCTAGGCTGATTTTCTGTAAGTCTTTATAATAACCCACAAGATAAACATTCTGATCTTTCCTTATAGACTAAGAAATGAGGTCCTGAGAGATAAAGTCGCATGGCAATGATGCATTTGATTTTCTTCTACTTGAAATGTCCTTCCCTGTTCTCATGGCTGACACTTTTTCATTCACTTTCAGGTTCCAGTTCAAATGTCACATTTTCTTTGGTTAAGCAATTCAACTTCCTCTTCAGCCGTACAACCCTCATTATAATATTATTTCATTTCCTTTGCAGCATTTTTCATGTCTTACTTTTTTTTCTGAGTTCCAGTGAATGAATTTGTCTGTTCCCTTTACTGTTGTATTCCCAACTTCTGGCCCTGTGCATCATATAAATGTATTTGGGCAAGTGAATATACTCAGGCTGTTTTAGTTTAGAAAACAGCAGAAGCCCTCTGGGAAGTGTCAGAGCAACTATTTCATCAGACTTACACTAGTTGCTCTGAAAATTTTTACTGCGTATACATGGGACTCAGATTCTGAGACCATCTTGAACACTTTTTGGAGAATATTTTCTACTCATTGATGAATCTGAGATGTGTCTGCTTTGCTCTGCAAATGAATTCTTAGCAAAATCTTGTCTGCCTGTTTGAGTTGTTCTAAAGGAACAATGTTTAATCTCTTGTAACCTTGTGTAGTCCGTTAGTACTGTTGCCAATTAGCACATGCACAACGTCAAAGGAGTGTTTTTGTGGAAGATTATCGTCAAAATGAATAGTCTGTGGCCACAAAAGGGGAGTTTCTCTTAGAACCATAAACTGATTTAATAAGGGAGGAGCTGACATTTTGATTTCATTACCTTTACACTGAAAATGAATGAATTAAACAAGCACAATACCCTCCACTCTTTTCAATCATTTGTCACATTTTCCACTTGAATGAAGACAGTTGGAACAGAAACGAAGTGTTCCTTTAGATTCTCCCTCATACTTTTCTTTACTGTACTTTGTAAATACCCAGGATCCCCTTTTTTTTCTACTAATAGGACTTTGAATGAATTCATGACAGCATCTTGATATGTCCATGTGTTTGGAAAGATGGGTTTTCCCCCTGTTAGTTTTGGCTATAGCAATGAGTAAAGAGAATAAAACTTGTTCTCTATAATATTTTTTACTTTATACCAGTGAACTTTCATATTTCTTTCTCTTTCTTTCTCATCTTAAGTTTCCTTGGCATTATTGCTTCACATACGACTTTGCTTTATTGTGAAGCCTGTAAACATATAAACCTATTTTATTCTGGTGAAAGTATCTTTTTATTATGTCTGACTCAACTTTCCAAACACTGTTTTATTAGCCAAGTTACCTCAATGAAATGAAAGTCAGGCTTTGGGGATATGAAAAAGATACCATGTGCATTGAGTTGAATAGCACCTGAAAACTGGCTAGGAGAATTTCCTGATGAATTGGAATATGCACTTGTTAGTTAATACCATAAAATACCATTAGAAGTAGAGTGACCTCTGCACAAAATTTGAAACAAAAAAGGATGCAGAAGAATTGTTAAAATGATTACTTTTTCTATTAAAAAATTCTTTGCACATTTTCGCTGTCCAGTCAGAAACGATGAGTTTGCATCCTTTGTAGGGACATGGATGAACCTGGAAGCCATCATTCTCAGCAAACTGACACAGGAACAGAAAACCAAACACCGCATATTCTCACTCATAGACGGGTGTTGAACAATGAGAACACATGGACACAGGGAGGGGAACATCTCACACTGGGGTCTGTTGGGGGGAAAAAGGGGAGGGACAGCA
>PVKV010042271.1:0-10832 GCA_004027835.1 Alouatta palliata
CATTCCATTTTCCCGTTCCATTCCATTCTATTCCATCCCCTAATGCATTCCCCATTTCATTCCATGACATTTCCCATTGCATTTCCCTTTCCATTCCATTCCATTACCCATTCCATTCCCCATTCCATTCCATTCCATTCCATTCCATTCCATTCCATTCCATTCCATTCCCCATTCCATTCCCATTCCATTCCATTCCCCATTTAATTCCCCATTCCATTTAATTCCCCATGCCATATCATTGCATTCCCCATTCCACTCCCCATTTCATTCCCCATTCCATTCCATTTAATACCTCATTCCATTCCGTGTTCCATTCCATTCGATTCCCCTTTCCATTCCGTGTTCCATTCCGTTCCATTCCCCATTCCATTCCCCGTTCTATTTCATTCCATTCCACTTTCCATTCCCTGTTGCATTCCTTTCCATTCCCCATTACATTCCCCATTCCATTATATTCCATTCCCCGTTCCATTCTTTGTTCCATTATATTCCATTCCCCATTTTATTTCCCGTACCATTCCATTCTATTCCCCATTCCATTCCCCGTTCCATTCCATTCCCCATTTTATTCCATTCCATTCCCCATTCCATTGCATTCCCTTCGAATCCATTCCTAATTACATTCCCCATTCCATTCCCCATTCCATTCCCCGTTCCATTCCATTCCATTCCAAATTAAATTCCCCATCCCACACCCCATACCATTCCATTTAATTTGCTAGCCCATTCCCCATTCCATTCCCCATTTCATTCCATTCTCCATTCCATTCCCCATTCCGTTTAATTCCATTTCCCGTTCCGTTCACCATTCCATTGCATACTATTCCCCGTACCATTCTTCGTTCCATTATATTCCATTCCCCGTATTATTTCCCGTACCATTCCATTCCATTCCCCATTCCATTCCCCTTTTCATTCCATTCCATTGCCCATTTCATTCCCCCTTCCATTCCATTCCATTCACCATTCCATTCCCCATTCCATTGCATTCCTTTCCATTCCATTCCCCATTAAATTCACCATTCCATTCCATTCAATTCCCCATTCCATTCCCCATTGCATTCCATTCCATTCCAAATTACATTCCATTCCAATCCCTATTCCATTCCCCATTACATTCCTTTCCATTCGCCATTCCATTCCCTATTCCATTCCATTTCATTCCCCAATCCATTCCCCATTCCATTCCATTCAATTCCCCGTTCCATTTTCTGTTCCATTCCATTCCATTCCCCATTCCATTCCTCGTTCCATTCCATTTCATTCCCCATTCCATTAAATTCAATTCCCCATTCATTTTCCCATTCCATTCCATTTCATTCCGCATTTAATTTTCCGTTCCATTCCATTCCATTCGCCATTCCATTAACTCTTCCATTCCATTCAATTCCCCTTTCCATTTCATTTCATTCCCCGTTCCATTCCCTATTCCATTCCATTCAATTCCCCATTCAATTCACCAGTCCATTCCATTTCATTCCCCATTCTGTTTCCCGTTCCATTCCATTTCATTCGCCATTCCATTCCCCATTCCATTCCATTGCATTCCATTCTCCATTCCATTTCCCATTCCATTTCATTCCATTCCCCATTCCATTCCACTCTATTCCATCCCCTATTCTATTCCCCATTTCATTCCATGTCATTTCCCATTGCGTTTCCCTTTCCATTCCATTCCATTACCCATTCCATTCCCCACTCCATTCCATTCCGCATTCCATTCCCATTCCATTCCATTCCCCATTTAATTCCCCATTCCATTTAATTCCCCATGCCATATCATTGCGTTCCCCATTCCACTCCCCATTTCATTCCCCATTCCATTCCATTTAATACCTCATTCCATTCCTTGTTCCATTCCATTCGATTCCCCTTTCCATTCCATGTTCCATTCCATTCCATTCCCCATTCCATTCCCCATTCCATTTTATTCCATTCCACTTTCCATTCCCCGCTGCATTCCTTTCCATTCCACATTACATTCCCCATTCCATTTATATTCCATTCCCCATTCCATTCCATTCCATTCCATTCCTCCTTCCATTCTTTGTTCCATTGTATTTCATTCCCCGTTTTCTTTCCCGTACCATTGCATTCTATTAACCATTCCATTCCCCGTTCCATTCTATTCCATTTCCCATTCCATTCCCCATTCCATTGCATTCCCTTCGATTCCATTCACAATTACATTCCCCATTCCATTGCATTCCCTTCCCCATACCATTCCCCATTGCATTCCATTCCATTCGCCATTCCATTCCCTATTCCATTACATTACATTCCCCAATCCATTCCCCATTCTATTCCATTCAATTCCCAGTTCCATTTTCCATTCCATTCCATTCCATTCCCCATTCCATTCCTCGTTCCATTCCATTTCATTCGACATTCCATTCCATTCAATTCCCCATTCAATTCCCCGTTCCATTGCATTTCATTCCCCATTCCATTTGCCATTCCATTCCATTCGCCATTCCATTCCCCATTCTATTCCATTCAATTCCCCATTCAATTCACCGTTCCATTCCATTTCCTACCCCATTCCATACCCCATTCCATTCCCAATTCCATTCCATTCCATTCTCCATTTCATTTCCCTTTCCATTTCATTCCATTCCCCATTCCATTCCCCATTCCATTCCATTCCATTCCCTAATCCATTCCCCATTCCATTCCATGACATTTCCCATTGTATTTCCTTTTCCATTCCATTCCATTACCCATTCATTCCCCATTCCATTCCCCATTCCGTTCCCATTGCATTCCATTCCTCATTTAATAGCCCATTACATTTAATTCCCCATTCCATTTCATTGCATTCCCCATTCCACTCCCCATTACATTCCCCAATCCATTCCATTCAATTCCTCATTCCATTCCGTGTTCCATTCCATTCGATTCACCTTTCCATTTCCTGTTTCATTAAATTCCATTCCCCATTCCATTCCATTCCATTTCCCGCTCCATTCTTCGTTCCATTATATTCCATTCCCCCTTTTATTTCCCTTTCCATTCCATTTCCCATTCCATTCACCTTTTCATTCCATTCCATTGACCTTTACATTCCCCGTTCCATTCCATTCCATTCCCCATTCCATTCCCTGTTCCATTCCATTTAATGCCCCATTCCATTTCCCTTTCCATTCCATTCCATTCTGTATTTCATTCCCCGTTCTATGTCATTCCATTCCCTCTTCCATTCCATTCCATTCCCCAATTAATTCCCCATTCCTTTTAATTCCCCATGCCATTTCATTACATTCACCATTCCACTCCCCATTCCATTCCCCATTCCATTCCATTCAATTCCTTGTTCCATTCCATGTTCCACTCCTTTCCATTCCCCGTTCGATTCTCCATTCCATTTCATTCCATTCCATGTTCCATTCCCCATTGCATTCATTTCCACTTCCCATTATATTCCCCATTCCATTCCCCGTTCCATTCACTGTTCCATTCCATTGCATTCCCCGTTCCATTTTTCTTTCCATTATATTCCATTCCCACTTTTATTTCCCGTACCATTCCATTCCATTCCCTTTTCCATTCCCCTTTTCATTCCATTACATTGCCCATTCCATTTCCCCTTCCATTATATTCCATTCCCCATTCCATTCCCCATTCCATTGCATTCCTTTCCATTATATTCCCCATTAAATTCCCCATTCCATTCCCCATTCCATTCCCCATTCCATTCCCCATTGCGTTCCATTCCATTCCAAATTCCATTCCATTCCTATCCCCATTCCATTCCCCATTGCATTCCATTCCATTCGACATTCCATTGCCTATTCCATTCCATTCCATTCCCCAATCCATTCCCCATTCCATTCCATTGAACTCCCTGTTCCATTTTCCATTCCATTCCATTCCATTCCCCATTCCATTCCCCATTGCTTTTCATTCCATTCCAAATTCCATTCCATTCCTATCCCATTCCATTCCCCATTGCATTCCATTCCATTCGACATTCCATTCCATTCAATTCCCTGTTGCGTTTTCCGTTCCATTCCATTCCATTCCCCATTCCATTCCTCGTTCCTTTCCATTTCATTCCACATTCCATTCAATTCAGTTCCCCTTTCCATTCCATTTCATTCCCCATTCCATTTCCCATTCCATTCTATTCCATTCACCATTCCATTCCCCATTAAATTGCCCGTTCCATTCATTTCCATTCTCCATTGCATTAACCATTCCATTTCATTCCCCATTCCATTTCATTACTTTACCCATTCCACTCCCCATTCCATTTCTCATTCCATTCCATTCCATTCCCCATTCCATTCCCAATTCCATTCCATTACATTCCCCAGTCCATTCCCCGTTCCATTCCGTTCCATTCCAAATTAAATTCCCCATTCCACACACCATACCATTCAATTTAATTCGCTAGCCCATTCCCCATTCCATTCCATTCCATTCCCCATTCTATTCCCATTTCCATTTCATTCCATTCCCCATTTCATTCCCCATTCCATTCCACTCCATCCCCCATTTCATTCCATTCTCCATTCCATTCCACATTCGATTCCACATTCCATTCCATTCCATTTTCCTTTCCACTTCTTGTACCATTCCATTCCATTCCATTCCATTCCATTCCATTCCATTCCATTCCATTCCATTCCATTCCATTCCATTCCATTCCATTCCATTCCATTCCATTCTATTCCCCATTCCATTCCAGGTCTTTTCCCCATTTGATTCCCGATTCCATTCCCCGTACCATTCACCATTCCATTCCTCATTCGATTCCCCAATATATTTCAATCCATTCTCTGTTCCATTCCCTGTTGCACTCCATTTAATTCCCTGTGCCATTCCCCGTTCGATTCCATTACATTCCCCATTCAATTCCCCATTCCATTTCATTCCATTTCCCATTCCATTGCATTTCTTCCATTCCATTCCCCATTGCATTCCCCATTCTGTTCCATTCCATTCCATTCCAGATTACACTCCCCGTTGCATTCCATTCCATTTCCCATTCCATTCCCCAATTCATTCCATTCCAATCCGCATTCCATTCCCCATTGCATTCCATTCCATTCGCCATTCCATTCCCTAATCCATTACATTGCATTCCCTAATCCATTTCCCACTGCGTTCCATTCCATTCCCCATTCCATTTTACGTTCCATTCCATTCCATTCCCCAATCCATTCCACGTTAAATTCCATTCCATTCCCCATTCCATTCCCCATTCCATTCCATTCCATTCTCCATTCCATTTCCCATTCCATTTCATTCCATTCCCCATTCCATTCCCCTTTCCATTCCATTCTATTAAATCCCCTAATCCATTCTCCATTTTATTCCATGACATTTCCCATTGCATTTTCGTTTCCATTCCATTACATTACCCATTCCATTCCCCATTCCATTCCATTCCATTCCCCATTCCATTCCCATTCCATTCCATTCCCCATTTAATTCCCCATTCCATTTAATTCCCCATGCCATATCTTTGCATTCCCCATTCCACTCCACTTTTCATTCCCAATTCCATTCCATTTAATACCTCATTCCATTCCGTGTACCATTCCATTCGATTCCCCTTTCCATTCCATGTTCCATTCCATTCCATTCCCCATTCCATTCCCCGTTCCATTTCATTCCATTCCACTTTCCATTCCCCGTTGAATTCCTTTCCATTCCCCGTTACATTCCCCATTCCATTCCATTCCATTCCCCGTTCCATTCCGTTCCATTCCCCCTTCCATTCTTTGTTCCATTATATTCCATTACTCGTTTTATTTCCCGTACCATTCCATACTATTCCCCATTCCATTCCCCGTTCCATTCCATTCCAGTTCCCGTTACTTTCACTGTTGCATTCCATTCCATTGCCCTCTCCATTCCCTGTTCCATTCCATTCCATTCCCTATTCTATTCCGCATTCCATTCCATTCCATTCCTTTCCCCATTCCATTCTCCATTCCATTCCATTCCATTCCCCATTGCATTCCGCATTCCATTCTCCATTCCATTATATTCCCCATTCCAGTCTCCATTCCATTCCCTGTTCCATTCCATTCCATTACTCATTCCATTCCCCGTTCCATTCCATTCAATGCCCTATTCCATTTACTGTTCCATTCCATCCCATTCCCCATTCCATTCCCCGTTCCATTCCATTCCATTCCCTAGTCCATTCCCCATTCCATTCCATTCCATTGCATTCCCCATTTCATTCCCCATTTCATTCCATTCCCCACTGCATTCCCGATTCCATTCCATTCCATTCCCCATTGCATTTGCCAATCAATTCCACTGCATTCCCCATTCCGTTCCCAATTCCATTCCCCATTTCATTCCAATCCATTCCCCATTCCAATCCCCATCCCATTCCCCATTCCATTCCATTCCATTCCATTCCATTCCCTATTCGAATCCCCATTTCATTTCCCATTCCATTCCCCATTCCATTACGTTCCATTCCTCATTTCATTATCCATTTCATTCCATTCCATTTCACATTCCATTACCCATTCCATTCCCCAATCATTCCATTCCATTCCTTTCACCATTGCATTCCTTTCCAATTCCCATTCCATTCCCCGTTCCATTCCATTCCATTCCCTAGTCCATTCCCCATTCCATTCCATTCCATTCTATTGCATTTCCCATTTCATTCCATTCCCCATTGCATTCCCGATTCCATTCCATTCCATTCCCCATTGAATTCGCCAATCAATTCCACTGCATTCCCCTTTCCGTTCTCAATTCCATTCCCCATTTCATTCCATTCCATTCCCCATTCCAATCCCCATCCCCTTCCCCATTCCATTCCATTCCATTCCCTATTCCAATCCCCATTTCATTTCCCATTCCATTCCATTCCGTTCCATTCCCCATTCCATTACGTTCCATTCCTCATTTCATTATCCATTTCTTTCCATTCCATTCCCCATTCCATTCCCCATTCCATTCCCCAATCCATTAAATTCCATTCCCCATTTCATTCTTCATTACATTGCTTTCCCCATTTCATTCCCTATTTCATTCAATTCCCCTTTCCATTCCCCATTCCATTCCATTCCATTCCCCATTCCGTTTCATTTGATTCCTCATTAAATTTCCTATTTCCTTCCATTCCATTCCCCATTCCATTCCCCAATCCATTTCATTCCATTCCCCATTCCATTCCATTCAATTTAACATTCCATTCCCCTTTTCATTCCATTTCATTTTCTATTCCATTCCCCGTACCATTCCATTAATTTCCCCATTCCACTCCATTCCATTCCCCATTCCATTCCCTGTTCCATTCCGCATTCCATTCCAATTCCATTCTCCAAAACGTTCCCCATTGCAATCCCTGCTCCATTCATTCCATTCCCAATTCCATTCCCTGTTCCATTCCCTTCCATTCCCCGTTGCATTGCTCATTGCATTCCATTCCATTCCCCATGCCATTCCCCATTTTATTCCATTCCATACCCCATTCCATTGCCCGTTCCATTCCATTTCATTCTCCATTCCATTTGCTGTTCCATTTCATTGCATTCTCCACTCCATTTACCGTTCCATTCCATTCCATTAAATTCCCTAATCCATTCCCCATTCCATTCCATGCCATTTCCCTTTGCATTTCCCTTTGCATTCCATTCCGTTCCTCATTCCATTCCATTCCATTCTCCATTCCATTTTCATTCCATTCCATTCCCCATTTAATTCCCCATTCCATTTAATACCCCATTGCATTTCATTGCTTTACCCATTCCACTCCCCATTCCATTCCCCATTCCATTCCATATAATTCCTGATTCCATTCCATGTTCCATTCCATTCAATTCCCCTTTCCATTCCCTGTTTCATTCCATTCCATTCCCCATTCAATCCCCGTTCCATTTCATTCCATTCCACGTTCCATTCCCCGTTGCATTCCTTTCCATTCTCCGTTACATTCTTCATTCCATTCCATTCCATTCCCCGTTCCTTTCCCCATTCCATTCCATTCCATTCCCCATTCCATTCTCCATTCCATTTCCCATTGAATTCCCCATTCTCTTCCATTCCCTTCTATTCCATTCCACATTCCGTTTCCAATTACATTCCATTCGATTCGCCATTCCTTTCCCTAAACCATTCCATTCCATTCCCCATTCCATTTCCCATTCCATTCCATTCCATTCCCCATTTCTTTCCCCATTCCATTTCATTCCGTTCCCCATTCCATTCCCCTTTCCATTTCACTTCATTTCCCATTCCATTACCCGTTCCATTCCATTCACTTCCCCTTTCAATTCCACATTCCATTCCCCATACCCTTTCATTTCATTCGCCATTACTTTCTCCATTCCATTCCATTCCCCATTCAATTTCCCATTCAATTTCATTCCATTACCCATTCCATTCCCCATTCCATTCCTCGTACGTTTCCTTTCCTTTCCCCGTTGAATCCCCCGTTTGATTTCATTCCATTCACTGTTTCATTCCATTCCATTCCCCATTCAATTCCCTATTCCATTCCATTCCCCATCCCATTCCCCATTCCATTCCCATTTCCATTCCCCACTGCATTCCATTTTGCATTCCATTCCCCATTCCATTCCATTCCCCATTCCATTTCATTGCATTCCCCAATCTACTCCACATTTCATTCCATATTCCATTCCATTCCTTTACCCGTTCCATTACCCATTCAATTCCTCTATCCATTTTATTCCATTCCTCATTGCCTTCAACGTTCCATTCCATTTCATTCCCCATTCCATTCCCTGTTCTATTCCATTCTATTAAACATTCTATTCTATATTCCATTTCTCATTCCATTTCATTCCATTCCCCATTCCATTCCATTCCATTTCATTCCCCATTCATTCCCTGTTCCATTCCATTCCATTCCCCATTCCATTCCTCATTCCATTCCCCATTCCATTCCGCATTCCATTCCCTATTTCATTCCCCTTTCCATTCCATTACATGCCCAATTAAATTCCCCATTCCATTCTCCATTGCATTGCATTCCATTTACCATTCCATTACATTCCATTAAACATTACATTCCCCATTCCATTCCATTACATGCCCCATTCCATTCCTCATTCCATTCCCCTTTCCATTCCCCATTCCATTCCCCATTCTATACCATTGTATTCCCCATTCCATTCCGTGTTTCATTCCATTCCATTCCACATTCCATTCTATATTCCATTTCTCATTCCATTTAATTCCATTCCCTATTACTTTCTATATTCCATTCCCCATTCCATTCCATTCCATTATCCATTGCATTTCCCATTCCCTTCCATTACATGCCCCATTCCATTCCATTCACCATTCCATTCACCATTCCATTCCATAACATGCCCCATTCCATTCTCCATTCCATTCTCCATTCCATTCCCCATTCCATTCTCCATTCCATTCCCCATTCCATTCTCCATTCCATTCCCCATTCCATTCTCCATTCCATTCCCATTCGATTCCATTCCATTCTCCATTCCACTCCCCATTCCATTGCCCATTCCATTCTGCATTCCCTTCCTTGTTCCATTCCATTCCATTCCCCATTCCATTCCCCATTCAATTCCATTCCATTAAACATTCCATTGTATATACGAATTCTCATTCCATTTCATTCCATTCCCCTATCCATTCTCCATTACGTTCCCCATTCGGTTCCCCATTCCATTCCATTCCATTCCCCATTCCATTCCCTGTTCCATTCCATTCCATTCCCCATTCTATTCCATTCCATTCGCCATTCCATTCCCCATTCCATTCCCCATTCCATTCCATTCCATTCCCCCATTCTATTGTCCATTCCATTCCCCATTCCATTCCCCATTCCATTCCATTCACCATTTCATTCACCATTCCATTCCCCATTCCGTTCCATTCCATTCTCCATTCCATTCCCCATTCCATTCCACATTGCATTCCCTGTTCCATTAAATTACATGCCCCTTTCCATTTCCCATTCCATTCCCCATTCCATTCCATTCCATTAATCATTCCATTCTATATTCCACTTCTCAATCCATTTCATTCCATTCCCCATTCCATTCTCCATTCCATTCAACCTTCCATTCCCCATTCCACACACAATTCCATTTGCCATTCTATTCCCCATTCCATTCCATTCCATTGCATTCTCCATTTCATTCCCCATTTCATTTCCCATTCAATTCCTTGTTCCATTCCCTTACTTGCCCCATTCCATTCCCCATTCCATTTCCCATTCCATTCCATTCTATTAAACATTCCATTCTATATTCCATTTCTCATTCCATTTCTTTCCATTCCCCATTCCATTCTCCATTCCGTTCGCAATTCTATTCCCCATTCCATTCCATTCCATTCCCTGTTCCATTCCATTCCATTCCCCATTCCATTCCTCATTCCATTCCACATGCCATTCCCCATTCCATTCCCCATTTTATTCCCCGTTCCATTCCCCGTTCCATTGCAGTCCATTCTCCATTAAATTCTATATTCAATTTCTCATTCCATTTCATTCCAATCCTCATTCCATTCTCCATTCCATTCAACATTCCATTCCCCATTCCATTCCCCGTTCCATTCCGTTCCATTCTACATTCCATTCTATATTCTCTTTCTCATTCCATTTCATTTCATTCCCCATTCCATTCTCCATTCCATTCCCCATTCCATTCCCCGTTCCATTCCCTGTTCCATACCATTCCATTCTCCATTCCATTATGTATTATATTTCTCATTCCATTTCATTCCATTCCCCATTCCATTCTCCATTCCATTCCCCATTCCATTCCCCATTCCATTCCCCGTTCCATTCCATTCCATTCTCCATTCCATTCTATATTCCATTTCTCATTCCATTTCATTCCATTCCCCGT
>PVKV010042272.1:0-10832 GCA_004027835.1 Alouatta palliata
TTCCCCAGGTGCTCTGTCCCGGGGAGTTAGGGCTTTATTTATGAGTTTCCCTTGTGCTGCTGCCTTTTTCTCAGGGCTGCCTTGCCCAGCGATGAGGCAGCCTACTCACTGCCTGCAGAGGCTTTGCTGAGCTGGTGTGGGCTCCGCCCAGCTGCCGTGTGAACTTCCCTGCAGTCCAGTTTATACCGGTGTAGTTAGAGCTGCCTCTGCAATGGCAAACTACCTCCGTAGCGGCAGACTGCCTCAGTAATGGCGGACGCCCCTCCCCCACAGAGCCGGACCGTCCCGGGTTCAGCTGTGCTTGCTGTGAAACTCTCCATCCAGAGCGTTTCGGATGGCTGTTTTTTTGTAGGGGTGGGACCAGCTGAGCCTGATCACCTGGCTCCTTGCCTCAGAGCGTCTTTTTTTAGTTGAATGATCGACTGTCTCCCAGGTGTTCCAGCCGCCTGTTGACAAGGCGCCGGGATCTGTATGATTTCCCGTGCGGTGACCCACTGCGCCTGCTGAAACCGCGGGCGCTGGCGTTTTTTTGCCCGGGAAATCTCTGGCCTGGCTGGCTGTTTCAGTCCCCTTTTTTAATCAAATGAATGGGCGGCTCTGCCTTCCCAGAGTTCCAGTTGCCAGCTAAAACGGCACCCGGAGCCACGTATTTTGTATGGGGAACCGCTGCGCAGGGGCGCCGCTCCAAACAGTGGTGGCGAAAACAGCCGCGTCGCGAAAACAGCTGCGCCGGTGAAAACAGCCGCGCCGGCCAAACCAGGTGCGCTGGCGACCCGTGGGGCTCCTCCCCCTGGGAATCTCCTGGTCTGTGGGCAATAAAAATCCGTCTGGGAATGTGGCGTCCACTCACCCTCCACGCTTTCACTGGGAGCTGCAATCCTCAGCTGCTCCTAATCGGCCATCTTGGATCTGTCCCCAGAAATGAGATATTTCCAACTCTCAAATGGCAAGGATTAAAACCATGACAAGAAGATTAGAAAGGGTATTTTCATTCATTATTAGTGGAGGGTGTCAACTTGTACTAATGTTTCAAAAGGCAATTTGGTGATGCCTATGAAAGTTCAAAACATGGCCATCTTTTGAACCAGACATTCTGGAAATGCTCACCACTGTGTACAAAGAGAGATGACAAGATAAAAAATAACAGATGCTGCTGAGGTTGTAGAGAAAAGGGAATGCTTATACATTGTTGGAGGGAATGTAAATTAATTCAACCATTGTGAAAAGCAGTGTGGTGATTCCTCAAAGAGCTGAAAAGAGAATTACCATTCAACCCAGCCATCCCATTACTGGGCATATATCCAAAGGAACATACATTGTTCTACCATAAAGACGCATGCATGCATATGTTCATTGCAGCACTATTCAGAATAGCAAAGACATGGAATCAGCCTAAATGCCCATCAATGATAGACTGGATAAAGAAAATGTGGCACATATACACCACGGAATACTATGCAGCCATCAAAAAGAACAAGATCAGCCCAGGCGCAGTGGCTCACACCTATAATCCAAGCACTTTGAGAGGCCGAGGTGGGAGGACCATGTGAGCCCAGGAGTTCAAGACCAGCCTGGACAACATAGCAAGACCGCTTCTCTACAAAAGATAATAACAATTTTAAAAAGAACAAGATCATGTCCTATACACGAACATGAATAGAGCTGGAGGTCATTATTCTTAACAAACGAACACAGCCCAAACCAAATACAGCATGTTCTCACTTATAAGTGGTAGCCAAATGATGAGAGCTCATAGACACAAACAGGGGAACAACAGATACTGGGGCCTCCTCGAGGGTGGAGGGTGGGAGGAGGGAGAGGATCAGAAAAAATAACTATTGGGTATTAGGTTTAGTACCTTGATGACGAAATAATCTGTACAACAAACCCCCATGACATGAGTTTACCTACATAACAAAACTGCACATGTATCCATGAAGCTAAAATAAAAGTTGAAGAAAAAGATAGATGACAAAGGAGATCACTGCCACGCTGTAGCAGAAATTACACAAAAGTCCTTCAATATGGGGCCAATTAATAAATCATGGTAGATGCATACAAGAAAAAAATGCATCTCTTAAAAATATCTCTATGTCTTGATACTGAAATACCTTCCATCAACAAGTGTACATTGAGTAGGGGTTATCCCAGCTATGCCAGTGAGCAGCTGTGCAAGCCCATGTCATTTGCTTATCCATTCTGGTACTCAGCTTCCTTATCTGTAAGAGGTAGATAAAAATAGTACCTACTTCCCAAGGTTATTGTGAGAATTAAAAGTGATCATGCATATATAATGTTTAGTACGGTGTCAGGCCCAGTGTGAGCTCACTACATGTCGGGTCCTGTTGTGTCACTTTCATTATCATTATCTTCATTTATATTATCATTATCATTACTACTATGACCATTATTGATATTATTCTGGAAAGGGAAAAAGGAATTGCAAACCAGTTTTACATAATGAGCAGATTTTAGCAAAAGGAAGACATTTATATACGCATATACTTATATGTGTATGTAAATATAAAGAGAAAGAACAAGGGGGAGAGAGAGGTATATAGGTGGAAATTAACCAAATTTATCAGAAATTGATTATCTGGAATAAGTGGTGATATGAGATTATGAGTTAATTTCCCCTTTTAGATTGTATATTCCTCAAGAGTTTGGATTTTTAGTGTGCCACTTCTCTTCTGTAGGAAGAGAAAAAATGACAAAATAAGACAGACTTTCTTAAAAAGGGCAGAAGGGAAAGTACTGAAAATACTTAGGGACATCATGAATTCTGAGCTTAGAAAGGAAAAGGGCAGACCTTTGGGTTGCTCAGTCTGTACTGAAACCCCAGATGAGGAAAAACTACATATAGATCAGAAAAGAATTTCAAGGACATGGGGTTTACTGATTCTTCCTGATGATCAAGGTTTTATACATATATTGGGCCAGAACATAAGAGTTATTTGTGCAGACATGGCTTTGATTCCCTGAAGAGTCACGTCTTTTTAGTTCTGTTTTAGCAGGACACCTTTGGCTGACATGAAGACATATTTTAAGTCACAGCAGAGCAATCCTATCCCTGTATTTATCACAAAATTGCTGATGAGGACTTGGCTGACGCATCAGAGAACTGTCTTATTAAGGAAATATTTGCTTCTGAGGAAGTGACTTACTTTCTCTGTCTGGGTGAGATAAATAAAGCAAATGAGTTTTTTTCCTTCTATGTTGTGGCTTCTAGGAAGTTCAGAACAATAACTGTAGCTCAACATAATTATGTAGAATCCTACGATCTACATATAGACAGTTCAGTCTGGCCCTGGTTTTGCTCTACTGCCCTATTCCTTTTTATCGGTTTATATGTATCCATTTTATGGTATTAATAATAGTATAATAATAATATTAAATTCATATATAAGACTTACGTGTGTGCTAGGCATTGTTGTAAAACACTTATATTGACTCAATTGATCTACACAACAACCATACAAGGTAGGTATTATTATTATCATTAGCATTAGCATCATCATCCCCATTTTACAGTTAGGGAAACTAAGGTACAAAGAGGTTAAATAAAAACTCTGCCCGCAGACCACCAGCCCTCTCACTTCCGTTCTGTGTGAACTCTGCCCCTCCTCACGCCCTGCTCTGATGTTAAGATCCGAATTCTTATTCGGGCAAGGTCCCCATGTGTTTCCAAAATCAGTCACAACTTCCTCCGACAGCCACCTGTTTCCGACCTTTACCTTGTGTTAGGTACCGTAGGTCTACTTACTCAGGCGCGGTAGCCGTTCTTAAAGCCGTCAACACTAGCGGCCAAAGTTGTTTTGTGGTTTTCTTTAAGGATTAAAAAAAAATTTTAATTGTACACGTTTGTGGGGTGCAGAGTGATATGTCAATACATACATACAAACATAATGATCAAATAAATCAATAAATAAAATAGATCAAACAAAAAAATACATAATGATCAAATCAGGGTAATTAGCATGTGCGTCACCTCAAATATTTATCATTTCTTTGTGTTGGGAATATTCAAAATCCTCTCTCCTAGGTATTTGAAAATGTACAACAAATTATTGCTAACTATAGTCATCGAACAGTGCTATAGAACACCAGAAGGTTTTTGTTCCTTTGCTGCAATGATTGTACGTCTTTGGCTAGCAAGAAAAATGGCCATGCCAGTAAACCAGCTTGTCAAGGGAGCGGGCACCTTTACAGCCCTTACCATTCCGTACAAGAGAGTAATATGACTCTTAAAGTTTGGAAAAGATAGAACTCCAAGAGGACTTTGAAAACTTGGCTATAAAACCGGGGACCTTTGTGCGCGTGTTTGGGGAGTTTCAAGAGAACGGGTATGCAAAAAGGCAGAGTTCAGGACCACAGACAACCCCCCCGCCGGGAGATACCATTGCGGAGATGGGGGAGGCCTGAAATGGTACGGACCTCCCTGGGAACTATTACCGGGGAGAAGAGATGCAGAGTTGGTGATAATACATTCCTCTACCGGCCAGTATCACTAGAGAGAAGGGGAGAACGTGTGACGCTGGTAGTCCTCTCAAGAAAATAACAGTAGGGAGATAGATACTATTAAGCTAGCTGTGGCGAAGGCTCAGGTTGGTACAGTCCGCCTTGGGAGATACCACTGGTGGAAATAGGGAGGTGTGGTACAATCTGTCCTTGGAGAAAGAAACGTGAAGAAAGTGACACTGGTAAACATAGGCGCAGGGAGACTTAGAGACAGAAACCCAGGAATAAAGGGGCCCGGATGAGGTGGAATCTTAGTCGGAGACTAGGTAAGAAGCCAGGCAAATCTGGTGGTGACCCCGCCAGGCCTACATTCCATCGACCTCCTGGGAACCTGTTGCAGAGAGATTTGAGAGGGCGGAGATTCCGGGGATCCAGTCCTATGCGCCCCCCTGAGGCCTAGGGGAATAAACAGGAGACAGACAGTGATCAGGTTGCGGACCTCAACCACTCTGCCCTATTAATCACATTCTACCAATTGATCACCTGAAAGAAAATGCACAGGTGAGCTCTTTCAGGCTATTGCAATAGGGAAAACTTTCATTAATGAGGAACATCCCAAAGACAAGGAAGGAGACCTCGGGTTGTATAGAGGCAGGTAAGCAAAAGAGTCATCCTTGAGTCATCAGGACAGATAGAGATAGGTCTTATCTCAGAATATGCAAATACATTAGGGACTACTATGGACTGAATTGCGCCCCATTCCCCCCCCAAAAAAAATTCATAAGTTGAAACCCAAACTCTTAATGTGATGGTATTGAGGATGGACCTTTGGGAGGTAATGAAGGCTATATGAGGTCATGCAATGGGGCCTTGGTCTAATGGGATTAGTACCCTTATATAAACAGACGTCTGAGAGCTTGCTCACTCCATTTTGCTGTCTCCATTTGCACAAAAAAGAGGTGATGTGAAAACACAGTAAGAAGCCAGTTGTCTGCAAGCCTATGGCTTTTTTTATAGAGAGCCCTCACCAGGAACCAAATCAGCTGGCCCCTTCATCTTGGACTTCTTCCAACCTCCAGAACTATCTCAAATAAACTTCTGGTTTAACCCATCCAGCCTGTGGCATTTTGTTATGGCAGCCCAAGCAGGTAATCCAGGGACTTTTGCAGTTAGCCCTTTGCTGGAACACCAAAGGGAGGTGAGGATGGTGAGAATTTTCATAACCATGACTGCTTTCCAGGAGCACAGGACCCACTCAGATATAAAGTTAACACCATCACCCCCCTTCCAGCTCACTCTGCGCCTCATGACTCCCATTCCTTCTCACTCTACCAATCATTCACATCTATTGTCTCCCACGGTGCCCCCAGTTTCTCCCCATTCAGTAACACTGCTATTCGCTTTCATTCATTCTGCCTCATGGCCACCATTCACGCATCTTGTACCCCATATAAACACCTGTTTTTATTGCGGTAAAATATATATAACATGAAACTATTTTACAGTGTACAATTCAGTGCCATTTCCGACACTCACAGTGTTGTGCAACCATTACCACTATCTAATTCCAGACCATCTTCACCACCCCAAAAGGAAACCCCATCCCCATTAAGCAATCATTTCCTAGCCCCTTTCACCCCAGCGCCTGGTTACCACTTAATCTGCTTTCTGGTGCTATAGATTTGCCTATTATAGATATTTCATATAAGTAGAATCATACACTATGTGGTCTTTTCTGTCTGGCTTCTTTCACGGAGCATAATGTCTTCAAGGTTCATCCATGCAGTAGCATATAACAGTACTTCATTCCTTTCTGCGGCTGAATAATATTCCATTGTATGGATTTACTATACCATATTTGCTTTATCCACTCATCAGTTGTTAGATATTTGAGTTGTTTCTACCTTTTGGCTATTGTGAATAGTGCTGCTATAAACATTCATATATAAGTTTTTGTTTGAATTACTATCTGTTTCCCATTATATTAGCTATATAACTAGGAGTGGAATTGTTGGATCATACGGTATTTCTATGTTTAACTTTTTGAGGACCCACCAAACTGTTTCCTACAGTGGCTGCACCATTTTTCTTTCCAACCAGCAGTGTATTAGACTTCCAATTTCTCCACATCCTCTCTAACACTTGTTGTTTTGTTGGTTTTCATTGTAGCCATCCTAAGAGATGTAAAGTGGTATCTAATTGTGGTTTTGATTTGAATTTCCCTGATGACTAATGACAAATCTTTTCATGAGCTTATTGGTCATGTGTACATCATGTATATCTTCTTTTGAAAAATAATCTATTCAAGTCCTTTGCCCAGTGTTAACTGGGGATTTTTTGGTTGCTAGATTGTAAGAATTCTTTATATATTCTGGATACTAAACTCTTATCAGATTATAATTTTCCCATTCTCTAGGTTGTCTTTTCATTCTCCTGATAATGTCATTTGATACACAAAATTTTCATTTTTATTAAGTCCAATTATTCGTTTTTCTCTTTTGTTCCTTATGCTTTTGGTATCATATCTAAGAAACAATTGCCAAGTCCAAAGTCATGAAGATGGATTCCTTCATTTTCTTCTAGTTATTTTATAGTTTTACTTCTTATATTTAGGTCTTTGATCCATTTGGAATTAATTTTTATATACGGTATGGGGTCATGGCACAACTTCATTCTTTTACAAGTGTATATCTATTTTTTCCAGGGCCATCTATTGAAGGGACTATCCTTTCCCCCATTAAATTATCTTGGCACCCTAATCAAAAATCATTTGAGCTGCATGGGTCTTTTTCTGGACTTTCAATTCTATTCCATTGATCCGTATGTTTATCCTGGTGCCAGCACCACACTGTTTGGATTACTGTACCTTTGCAGTTAAGTTTTGAGATAAGGAAGTGTCAATCTTCCAACTTTGTTCTTTTTCAAGATTGTTTTAGCTATCCAGGGACCCTTGCAACTCTATATAAATTTTAGAATTAGCTTTCCCCTTTATGCACAAAAGGGCTTTGGGATTTTGTTGGAGATTACATTGACTCTGTAGATTGCTTTGAGGAGTATTGCCATCTTAACAATGTCAAGTTTTCCAATCCATGAACACTTTCCTTTTATTTAGCTTTATTTTTTATTTATTTGTTTCCTTTTATTTAGTTTACTTACTTTTTTTTTTTTTTTTTAATAAGGCTCTGTCACCCAGGCTGGAGTTTAATGGCAAGATCTCCACTCACTGTAACCTCCACCTCCCCAGTTCAAGCAATTCTTGGGCCTCAGCCTCCCAAGTAGGTGGGATTACAGGCGTGTGCCACCATACCGGTTTATTTTTGTATTTTTAGTAGAGACGGGAGTTCACCATGTTGGCCAGGATGGTCTCGATCTCCTGACCTCAGGGGATCCACCCACCTCAGCCTTCCAAAGTTCTGGGATTACAGGTGTGAGCCACTGCACCTGGCCTTCTTTCTTTCAGTGATGTTTTGTACAAGTCTTACATCTTCTTGGCTAACTTTATTTCTCAGTATTTTATTATTTTTATCCTATCATAAACAGAATTGTTTTCTAAATTATTTTGGCTTTCATTGATAGTGTATAGAAATGCAATTAATAGTTGTGTGTTGATCTTGTATTCTGCCATTTTGCAGGATTTGTTTATGAGTTCTAATACTTTTTTGTGGATTCTTTAGGATTTTCTATGTATAAAAAATCATGTCATCTAGGAATAGAAGTAGTTTTACTTTCCTTCTAATTTGGGCACTTTTTATTTCTTTCTTTTGCCTGAAAATTTATCTGGCTAGAACTTTGAGTACAATCTTTAATAGAAGTGACAAAAGCAGACAGCCTTATCTTGTTCCTATAACTCTCTGCCCTTAAACTTTTATGCCAGAATTTCTAAGGACCAGATAGGATAGATAATGGCTTCACTGTTATATGACTGAGCCAAAGATGGCCTCGATGTATTGATCCCCAGGTTGTTTATTTCTTCACTGCAGGCTGAGACCCCTTAACTCAAAAGCCTGCTGGTGCCACACAAATTTTTACACACCCAATTATTTCATAAATAGCCCAAACAAACAGATTTTCAGCCATTGAGAGCCTGCCTGCTTTACATGCAGCACAAAACCTGACACTACATCTTTCATCTTTGGGGAATAGATAAATTGAGCCCCAGGCCATAAAATACCCCAAGCTGCTGCTGCCGCCCTTCAGAGTTCTCTGACCCAGACACTTTTCTCTTTGCTGCTGAGTGACATCACCTAGACAAATAAGCCCCCCTCTTGATGGCCCAGTAGTTCCCTTGCCATTCTCCCCTTCTGAATACCTGACCAGTGGCCATAACCTCTGTACAGACTCCTGTGGTGAGGGACTTCATGCAAACTTGTCAAAGAATCACCCCATAACCCTTATTGTGCTACGCCCCCTTGTGGTCATATATTTCCTTCATCAGCGCCCTAAATCGCTCAAACTCCCTGCAAGCGACAAGTAGGAAAAGGGAAGGATTTCTGGTAATCATGAAATAGATAGGGACCAGTAGGACAGTTAATTGGTAACACAATCCTAGATGGTCTCGAGCAGTGGAACTCAAAACTTGGAATGCCATTGCATCAGTTTGGCATGGGATTGCTCTGTGCTGTGTCACACACGCTACATTTGTGGGTTTTCTCTGTGCCTCACTAGCCTGGCCAAGCAGTAACACCAGTATTTGAATGAATCCACTTCATTAGAACTGACTTTTGGGATCAGGTGTAGAATTGCCTGAGGAAGGAGGTCACCCTGCCCGCCTGGGGCCCCACTAGTCAGGGAACTGCTGGGGCACCCACAGCACACTATACGGCCTGCGGACCTAAATACAAAAGGTGGGGGAGTACACATCTCTGGACTGAGGATGGGCTACCCTGACCCCATGACTGGCTAGAGTGGGAGGAGCCCCGTGAGTTGGCCCTGCGATTTAGGGTACTCTGAGACGCATATGACACGTGAACAAGGTTATAAAGCAGCGATGTCGGGCTTATGTCGATCCCCTAAGCACAGCTGGGGAGGCGCTTTTGTAAACAGCTAGCATGTCTTTCTTCTTGTCGCATTTGTATTTGCTATTACAGATGACATCATTTCTGTTCTTTTCCGGAGCAGTATCAAGACCCCAGATTTATTGAGGTGGGGCAAAACTGTTACTTCACGTGAATAAAGACGAGATGTTTATATTGCTGTCCGAACCAGGACTCAAAAGGAGGTGTCTGTCCTCTTGAATCCAAACCAGAGGACCCATGTTAGGCTTGCTCACCGCTGCTTCTCGCCAGAACGCGGCTAAGAGGGTAGGTCTCTCATTCATACTAGCCGCAACAAGCCTGGCTGTCTAATCTATGAGCCGGGTGAGCAAATAACCCTTATTGTGCTACGCCACCTTGTGGTCATATAGACTTCTTTTATCAGAGGAGATCAAAAGGCGGAGAGGACCCCGGAGAGGAGGACCGGCGCCCTCTAGAGGATGAAGACGCTCAATACCACCATGAGAGAGGAAATTGACCCTGTCCTTTGCCCGAAAAAAGACAAAAGACGCAACAGGGGAGGGTCAAGAAGGTGAGGCCATGTCCTATCTGGAGGAGGAGACACCCTCTGTCTCACCCAGAGGCCCTGCCTGTCCTTAAGAACCTACCCTAGGAACCAGATGAAAAAGCAGCTACCTGGCTACAGAGAATGTATCCGACAGAGCACAGCAAGCTCCACCTGACAGGGGCTGAAGTGAGTCACTCGGCTGCCCCAGGACGGGATGGAAAAGTGGCTTCCCTACTAAAAGATTCTGCACAACTAGTGCAGAAGCTGGGAGTGGCACCAGGAGGCTTCGCACCGCAGTCCATGTGTGGATTTTGCATTTTTGTGAATTGTGGTGGCTCGGAGAGCTGCCCACCCTACAAGAGGCCTCATAACCCCCTGGGCAGAACGGCGATGAAAAACGCTAGCTGAGGCCGAAGATGTCCTCCATCAGCTGGGCACATTCCAGCGGGATTATCTGGTGGCAGATGGCGCGGCGTGAGGACTCTATACTCCGAGGAGGCTGAATGGAGTGCTTAGTCCATACGGTAGCTTCTCAGGGGGCGCCTGACAAGTACAAGTCCTGCTTCCTGTCAGTGACGGCTAAGGCTAAACAACCCACCAGCCCATGGCTGCCCTGGATGGAATAGAAACCCATAGAGGACAAACTCACAGCCCAGTGTTGCCCGCAATTGTGAAAACAATGCCCCACCTGGCCCAAATCACAAGGAACATCACCAGCGAGGCCGCCCCGTCCTAGTCCAAATGGACCACCAGCAGCCAGGCCCCCGGCTGAGCGGGAACCCTGAGATGCACGGAAGAGGTCATCTGTTAGTCAGGGTTCTGCAGAGCAACAG
>PVKV010042273.1:0-10831 GCA_004027835.1 Alouatta palliata
ACATACTATTTACACTTTATACACTATAGCAAATAAAGTATATATATAGTATCTGTATATATTCTACAATATATATACTGTATATATACAGTATGTAAGTATGTATTTGTTGGTATATATACTGTATATATACAGTATGTAAATGTAGATTTTTTAGTATATATACTTTATATATACAGTAAGTATATATTTGCATGTAAATATAATATGTATTATATGTTATGCTATATACTGTATACAATATATGTGTGTAATCATATATACTATATATACAGTATACATACTGTAAATATGTTATATATAGTATACTTACATAGAAACATACAAATTTTTACATACAAATATACTATATATACAGTACATATACATATAGTATATATACAGCATATTATATACACAGTATATATGGTGTATATATACAATATATGGTACAGGATATATACTCTCTATATATACTATATGTATATTTTATATATATATATATATATATATATATATATATATGTACTCAGGGGACTAAATCAGAAGAATTGCTTGATCATAGGAGGTCACGGCTGCAATGGGACATGATTGTGGCACTGAACTCCAACCAGGGTAACAAAATTAGACCCTGTCTCCTAACAACAAACAAAACAGAAAGAGAAAGAAAGAAAGGAAGAAAGAAAGAAAAAGAGAGAAAGAGAGAGAAAGGAAGGAAGGAAGGAAGGATGGAAGAAGGAAGGTAAAACCTTTTTAAATCATTGGACTGGGTAAACACTTCTTGACCCATACTTCAAAGGTACAGGCAACCAAAACAATAATGGTCAAATGGGATCACATCAAGTTAGAAAGCTTCTGAACAGCAAAAGAAACAAACAACCAAGAAAAGAAATGACTGAAAGAATGAAAGAAAATATTTTCAAACTACTCATCTGGCAAGAAATCAATAACCAGAATTTATAATATGTACATAGGTTTTTATACTGTTATTTTCTAAACAGCGATATAGAAAAATATAATAATCTTATTTCAAAATTGACAAAATATCTGAATAAATATTTCTGAAAAGAAGACATACAAAGGAAAAACAGTTATATAAGAAAGTGTTCAACATAATTAATTATCAGGAAACTGCACATCAAAACGGTGATAAAATATTATCTCACCCTAGTTAGAATAGCTTTTATTCAAAACACAGGCCATAGTAAATGCTGGCAAGGATATGGAGGGTAATGAACACTTACATACTGTTGGTGGAAATGTAAATTAGGACAACCACTTTGAAGACCAGTTTGGAGGTTCCTCAAATTCTAAAAATAAAGCTACCTTGTGATCTGGCAATCCCACTTTTAGGTATATACCCAAAAGAAAGGAAATTAGTACATCAAAGAGATATCTGCACTCACATGTTTATTGCAGCACTATTGAAAATAGTCAAAATCTGAAAGCAACATTAGTGTCCATCTACAGATGAATAGATTAAAAATAATATGGTATATATATACACACACACACATATACAATGGAGTACAATTTGACTATTAAAAAATTAGATACTGTCAATGGCAACAAGATTGATGAAACTAGGTCATTTTGTTTAGTGAAATAAGCCAGGCACAGAAGAAAAAATATCACATGTTCTCACTTATCTGTGAGAGCTACAAATTAAAAAGTGGATTCATAGAGATAGAGAGTAGAGGATGGTTACCAGAGGCCTGGAAGAGCAGTGCGGGGCTGGGGGTGGGGGGCAATGAGATGGTTAATAGGTACAAAAAAAAAATACAAAGTGTGAATAAAACCTAGCGTTTGCTAGTACAACAGGATTACTATGGTAACATTAATATAGTTGTTTATTTTTAAATAGCTAAAAGAATGTTATATTATTTGAAAGAAAATATAAATGCTTTAGATGATGAATGCCCTATTTACCCAGAGGTGAGCATTACACATTATATGCCTGTGTCAAAATATTTTATGCAAACGATAATTATATAAACCTGCTCTGTACTCACAAAAAGTATAAAAAATAAATAATTTTAAAAAATACTATTAAAGCACATTCTGGTAAAATGAGTCATTTTTTAATGAATAAACTCATAGAGGAAGATGTTTTCATACTTATATTAAAAGTGAAAAAGATCAAGGCAAAATTTTGTATTAAAGTAACAGGATAAATGATATTAAAAATAAATTGTAATGTTAAGAAATGGTTTATGATTAGGGAAGAGGGAGAAATTGATCAGAAAACACAAATACCAAATTAATATAATGTCAGAGAGTACTATTTGTAACAGAAACAAGGAAGAAATAAATACTTTTTAAAAGTCAACACATTTCAGGTTTCAGAATAACATGAAAATATTTTGCTTTTGAGTTATATAGTTTAGAAATTATGAAGTGAAAAACTTAAAATTTTTATTTTTACATTTTGTGCCTATATAGTAGGTGTATATATTTACGGGGTACATGAGATGTTTTGATACAGGCATGCAATGTGGAATCAGCACATCATAGAGAATGGGGTAGCTATCCCCTAATGCACTGGTCCTTTGAGTTACAAACAATCTAGTTACACTCTTTAAGTTATTTTTAAATGTACAATTATTATTGATTATAGTAACCCTATTGTTCTATCAAATAGTAGGTTTTATTAATTTTTTCTATTTTTTGTACACAGTAACAATCCCACTTCTCCCGCCACCACAGTCCCCCACTACCCTCACTGGTCTCTGGTAACCATCCTTCTACTCTCTACATCCATGAGTTAAATTATTTTAATTTTTATATTCTACAAATAAGTGAGAAGATGTAATGTTTATTTTTCTGTGCCTGGCTTATTTCACTTAATGTAGTAACCTCCAGTTCCATTCATGTTGTTGCAAATGACTGAATCTCATCTTTTTTTGTGACTGAGTAGTACTACTTTTTGTGTAAATATCAGAGTTTCTTTACCATTCATCTGTTGAGCAATACTTAGGTTGCTCATGAATATTAGCTATTGTAAAAGTGCTGCAACAAACATAAAAGTACAGACATTTTTGTGATACATTCATTTTCTTTCTTTTGGGTATATACCCAACAGTGAGATTGCTGGATCCTATGGTAGCTCAATTTTTAGTTGTATGAGGAATCTCTAAACTCTTCTTCGTAGTGGTTCTAATAACTCACATGCTGAGCAACAGTGTACGAGGGTTCTCTTTTCTCCATATCCTTGCCAGCATTTGTTACTACTTGTTTTTATTATACAAGTCATTTTAACTAGAGTGAGATGTTATCTCCTTGAAGTTTTGATTTGTGTTTCTCTCGTAATCCATAATGTAGAGCACCTTTTTATATGCCTGCTTGTCATTTGTACGTCTGCTCTTGAGAAATATTTGTTCAAGTTGTTTGCCCATTTATTGATCAGATTATTATATTTTTTCCTATAAGTTATTTGAGTTCCTTACATATACTGGTTATGAATTCCTTATTAGTTGGGGAGTTGGCATTTTGTTTTCCCATTCTGTGGACTGCCTCTTCAGTTATTTGATTGCATCCTTTGCTGTGCAGAAGCTTCTTAATGTGATCGCATTTGTCTATTTTTACTTTGGTTACTTGTGCTTTTAGGGTATTGCTCAAAATGTATTTGCCCAGACCAATGTCCAGAAGATATTCCCCAATTTTTAGTAGTACTTTCATAGTCTGAGGTCTTAGATTTAATTCTTTAATCCACTATAATTTGATTTTTTTATATGGTGAGAGATAGAGGTCTAGATTCTTTCTTTTCGGTATAGATATCCAATTTACCTTGGACCATTTATTGAAAAGATTGTCTTTTTCCCAGTAAATGTTCTTGGCACATTTGTCAAAAATACATTCACTGTAGGTGTGTAAATTTGTTTCTGGGTGCTCTCTTCTGTTCCCTTCATCTATGTGTCTGTTCCTATGCCAGTATTTTGCTGTTTGGGTTACTATAGTTTCTGTAGTGTAATTTAAAGGTAGATAATGAGATTCCTACAGGTTTTTGTTTTTGCTTTTTCTTAAGTTAGCTTTTGATATTCTGAGTGCTTTGCAGTTTTATATAAAACTTACAATTTTTTTTTTCTATTTTGTGAAGAATTTTATTGGTATTTTGATAGGGCTTGCATTGAATCAATAGAATGCTTTAGATAGTATGGACATTATAACAATATTGATTCTTCCAATCCTTGAATACAAAATATTTTTAATTTTTGTTGTTCTCTAATTTCTTTTATCGGTGCATTATAGTCTTCCTTATATAGACATTTCACTTCTTTGGTTAATTTCTAAATATTTAATTTTATGTGTGACTATCATAAGTGGAATTACTATTTAATTTCTTTTTCACATTGTTCACTGTTGGAGTATAAAAATACTATTAATTTTTGTATGCTGATTTTGTATCATTAAATGTTACTGAATTTCTTGATTAGTTCTAGTAGTTTTTCTGTGAAGTCTTTAGGTTTTTCTCAATATACTATTATATTATCTGCAAATAATAACAATTTAGCTTTTTTCTTTTAAATTTAAATGCCCTTTATACCTTTCTCTGGTCTGGCTGCTCTAGTTAGGATTTCCAGTGCAATGTCGAATAACATGGATGTCAGTGGACATTCTCTTTTTTTCCACATTTTAGAGGAAAAACTTTCTGTATTTCCCCATTTAGTATGCATGATACTAGCTGTGGGTCTGTTGTACATAACTTTTATTACTTTTATTATGTTAAGGTAAGTTTCTTGTATCTTCAGTTATTTTGTGAGTTTTTTAAATCATGAAATATGTTGAGTTTATCAAATGCTTTTTCAGCATCAATTGAAATGATAATATGGTTTTTATATTTCATTCTGTTGATATGATGTATTACATTGATTGATTTGTGTATGTCAAACAACCCTTACATTGCAGAGATAAATTCCATTTGGTCATAATACATTATTTTTCTAATGTATTATTGAAATCTGTTTACTAGTATTTTCTTGAGAATTTCTGTGCTAATATTCATCAGAGAAATTGGCCTGCAGTTTTTTTTTTTTTTTTTTTTTAATTGATGTGTCTTTGTCTGGTTTGGTATCATGGCAATACTAGCCTTGTAGAATAAGTTTGGAAGCATTTTCTTCTCATCTGTTATTTGGAATATTTTTAGTAGGGTTGGTATTAGTTTTTCCTTAAATGTTTGGTAGAATTCAGCAGTGGAGCCATAAGGTCCCACACTATATTATTTTTTTTTTTTTACTGGGACACATTTTATTATGGCTGTGATTTAATTACTTTTTACTGGTCTTTTCAGGTTTTGAATTTCTTCCTGGTTCAATCTTGGTGGGTTGTATGTATCTAGAAATGTGTCCATTTCTTCTAGATTTTCCAATTTGTTGACATGTGGTTAGTCATAGTAGCCACTAATGATACTTTGAACTTCCCCAGGCATTTAATTTAGTCTTCAATGTCTGGGATTATTTGTAGGCATCCCTCTTGGGAAGGCTTTCCAGATAATTGAAAAAACTCAGATATTGTGATCTAAGCTATATCTGCTATAATGGTAATGCAAAGTGCAATGTGGTTCTTCCCTACTTATAAAAGCAACTCCTTGATAATCTTAGACAGATTATAGGTGAATTATCTGGATTACCAGGAAGAGACTCTTGTTCTCATCTCTTACTTTCTTTAAATTATACAAAGGCTCTGTATCTATTCTGAGTCGCTGAAAGCTGGCGGTCAGGGGTTGAGAGTGACACACGCATCCCTGCAGCCACCACCAGACACTGAGCCAGACTTGAAGCCGGCACAGCGCTGGGTCTCACACAAGGCCTGCAGTAACTACTCCCTGGCTACTACTCGTTTTTGCTTAATGTCCTGGAACTTTACAATCAGCAGGTAGAAAAGCTAGCCAAGCTTGTGTCCATCGATTCAGGGTGGTGAAGTGTTCCAGCACCTGGTTAGGTTCAAAAGTGCTGTCCTACAGTCAGGAACTAGAGTCAAAAAACTTAGAAGTCTACTTAGTATCTATTGTACACCAGGCTGAGCTGACACTTAAACCATGAGACAAAGTTTTTTCCACTCTTCCATTTTTTTTTTCAAAAGCAGAGGAACCTTACCCCATAGCCACTAATACCCCAGGTCATGAGAAGTACTATCAGCTTACTGTTGATGTTCCTTTAAGGTCTAAGGTCTTGTAAGTCAGCTTGTCATGAAGACAAAGTTTTTTACACTCTTCCATTTTTTTTCAAAAGCAGAGGAACCTTACCCCATAGCCGCTAACACCCCAGGTCATGAGAAGTTCTGCCAGATTACTGTTGATGTTCCTTAAGGTCAAAAGTCTTTTAAATCAGCTTGTCTTGAATGCTGCCTAACCACTCACCCTTCAGTGCAGTGTGCTTCCCTCTGTCCCAGGGCAGGTCCAGAAATGCTGAGTCAAGTCCTTAAACTGGAAACCTTAAGAGCCTACTTGATTCTCTACCCCACTGTGGCCATCTCAGTACTTAAGGTGCAAGACAAAATATCCTTTACTTTTTCCTCTGCTTTCCTCAAGTAAAAAGAATTTTTCCCTGTAGCCACCACAGTTAGTAATGTTCTTATTCCTCATCTAAAGTCAGCTAGTCTCAGAGTCTTACCCAAGGATTTGGATGTAGCACCTGGGTATCTGCGGGTTATTCAGGGCCCAAGGCCTTATCAATGAGGTGATGAATGCTGACAGGACTGAGTCCTTTTCTTCAAGGCAGCATGTTTCTTTCTGGCCCAAGGTGTGTCTAGAAATGCTATCTGGGAGCTAGGGTTTCAGGATTCTGACCAGTGCCCCATCCTGCTGTGGCTGGGCTGGTATCCTACATGCAAGACAACATTTTCCCCACTCTTTTCTCTCTTCTGCTCGGTTTAAGAGGAGTAATGCCAGCACTCCCTTGGCTGCCCTAGTTGGTGTGTTAATATGTCTCCTCCTGCCAAGTCCACTACCTCTGGGTCTAGTTCAGGGCTAGGACTTGCCTAAGAATTGAAGTCACTAAATCCTGGGCTGCCTTTTATGTTTACTTGGAGACATGGAGTGCTTTAGCCCTCAGTGATGAAGTTTGCAGACACCCAACTTTGAACTACCGGTACTGGTGATTCCCTTTTGGCTAGCGCTGGTTTAAATGCTCCCTCTGTTTTAAAATGTCAGCTGAGTTTGGCCAGTTTTTCTTTCTGCTGTAACAGGACAGCACTGGGTTCAATGCCTCATAATTGCTGTGTTCTCCCTCCCCTAGTGCCCGAAGATGCTTTCTGGACTGACTCATCGTAGCTGGGGGTAGAAGTGTGAAGGTGTCGACAATTCAGGACTGTTTTTTCTATCTCTTTGGTGCCTCTTTCAGCGATATGAAGTTACAAGCAGGTAATTTTAGTGCTCACCTAATATTTGATTTTTATGAAGTTGTTATTTTGGTATAGATAGTTAACTTGGTGTCCTCGCAGGATAGGAATGATCTGCGGCAGTTTCTATTTTACCATCTTGCTTTGTATCCCAAACTTTGTTCTTAACTACAGAAAACATTTAATTATGTCAAGTTGGAAGGATGCTCTTGTACATTGTGCCTTTGTACCTGTGATTTTACCCTTGTAAATGCCCTTTCTACTCATGTCAATCCTATTTGTAGAGCTGGCTAACTGCTTTTCAGCTTTGACATTTCAGTTGAAATTTCTTACTTTCTTCCCCTGTGTCTTCTTTTATCTTACTCCCTAGCACTCTAGATATTTCTGCAAGCAATATGTCATTAACTTGTAAGCAACATATTTTTATGTCTGAATCCTTCACTAAACTATGAAGCTGTGTAGGGCAGGAGTTGTGTATAGTGATTTTACAGAGTCAACAACAAAGTTGCTCTTGGCTGGCACCTACGTCTATATAATTGTGTTGGATAACTTTTAAATTCTTTGGTACATAAATGTCTTTTGTTTAATGAAAATTTTGTTTAAAAAGTATAAGGTAAAGTAATAATTATTATAAAATAATAAAAAAATACTTGGACTAAGTTAGCAATTTACTGAAATCTTGCACATACAACAAAACAAGTATTCTGGTGCATTCTTCCATACAGTATAATACAATTAATGGCTAAAAATGCTGATTAAATACAATCTTGGATCAAGTACTCAATTAGAAATTGTGAAGATAATCAGATATCTGACTTAGTTTCCAAATATACCTGCATTTATTAATATAGCTGGTAGAACCTTTATTCGTGTTTTGTTGTTGTTGTTGTTGTTGGTTCAATGTTTATTCAACCCAGGGTATAGCCAAAAGATAATTTGATTAAGTTCTTCATACTCCAGGGCTACAACTAGAAGCTTTGCATTAACACCTCAGAAAAAAGGTCAAATCTTTATTTGTGTTTCTCTCACAGGAGGAAATATAGCACCTAAAATCCAAAATATATATATGTCTCATTTTCAGAAAATATAAACTTCTGTCATCTCATAATCTGCCTTCAAGTCACCATTGACAGAAAAGATCATTTTGTATAGCAAAAGATTAAATATTAGAATCCTGTAACACCATATCTCTTTTATAAATTACTCTAACAGCCATGATAATTTGTAGTCAAACCATGTATATAAAGCAAAATAGTGCTTCCTTGCAAACTCTTCAGAGGTACTTTACAAAATACTGCATAGGGATTTTGCTGCAGGAAACACATTCGTGTTAATATAAGTCACATGGCTAAATCCCTGTGCACTGCTTTAAAAATTACTTTATTGCATACAATTGGAAATGATTTTCTTTAAATCAGCTTTCTCCCTAGAAAACTGTTGCTAGTGACACCACCACCCACTATTGCCAACACATTATCAATGCTGTTTTCTAAACCGTAACAGCTAGATAGGCAAGTACTTATTCCTCTACTGAAATATTTTGGCTGTTCTCATCTCATCTGATCATTTTTTAATTTGGTATATAGGTAATAATATTGTATAATAAAGTTATCTTATTACCATTCATTTTAATGGAAGTTTATTAGAAAAATTGCATTGTTAAAAATTGTATTTTGCATTCTGCCTCATGAGTGGTAGGAAAAAAAAAAAGATTGATGCCTAGTCACTCTTCACTGATTAGCAAGAAGAAATGTGGCATTGACCCTGCCAGAGTAAGGAGTAATGTTTCTTATATATATATCATTCCCATCTGTTGTACTTATTATTTCCTGTTTCTTGAATTATATGTTTTGGTTGAGGAACTAGGAAATTTAGATGAGTTTTGTTTTTAATCCAGGAGGTGTAGAAGTAGGAACAAAGAGGAAAGCAATGGCTGTTTGATGAGCATAATGGTGTGAATGTTTGTATCCTTACAAAATTTATTTGTTGAAGCCTTATTGCTCATTGTTATTGTATTTAAAAATAGTGTGTATGAGGATAATATGGTTAGGCTGTGTCTCCACCCAAGTCTCATCTTGTAGTTTCCATAATCCCCACATGTCATGGGAGGAACTCGGTGGGAGGTAGTTAAATTGTAAAAGCAGTTTCCTCTCTGTTGTTCCCATGATAGTGAGTGAGTTTTCATGAGATCTAATGGTTCTATAAGGGGCTTTGCCCCTTCTCTTAGCACTCATTCTCTCTCCTGCCACCTGTGGAGAGGTGCCTTCTGTCATAATTATACGTTTCTTGAGGCCTCCCAGCCATGCTGAACTGTGAGTCAATTAAATCTTATTTCCTTCTAAATTACTCAGTCTTGAGTACTTTTTTATAGCAGTGTGAGAACAGACTAATACAGTAAATTGGTACCACAAAGAGTGAGATTCTGTTCTAAAGATACCTGAAAATGTGGAAGTGAGTTTGAAACTGAGTATCAGGCAGAAGATAGAATAGTTTGGAGAACTCAAAAAAAGCTAGAAAACGTGGAAAAGTTTGGAACTTCCTAGAGACTTGGAGTGTTCAGAAGACAGAAAAATAAGGAAAAGTTTAGAACTTCCTAGAGACATGTTGAATGGCTTTTCTGAAAATGCTGACAATGATATGGACAATGAAGTCAAGGCTGAGGTGGTCTCAGATGAAAATAAGGAACTTGTCTATGCCTATGTCCTGAATGGTTTTGCCTAGATTTTCTTCTAAGGTTTTTATGGTGTTAGGTATTATTTTTAAATCTTTAATCTATCTGGAATTAATTTGAGTGTAAGGTGTAAGGAAGGGGTCTAGTTTCTGCTTTCTGCACATGGCTAGCCAGTTTTCCCAACACCATTTATTAAACAGGGAATTCTTTCCCCATTGCTTGTTTTTGTCAGGTTTGTCAAATATCAGATGGTTGTAGATGTGTGGTGTTGCCTCCAAGGCCTCTGTTCTGTTCCATTGGTCTATATCTCTGTTTTGACACCAGTACCATGCTATTGTGATTACTGTAGCCTTGTAGTATAGTTTGAAGTCCAGTAGTGTGATGCCTCCGGCTTTGTTCTTTTTGCTTAGAATTGACTTGGCTATGCGGGCTCTCTTTTGGTTCCATATGAAGTGGTTTTTTCCAGTTCTGTGGAGAAGGTCATAGGTAGTTTGATGGAGATAGCATTGAATCTGTAAGTTACTTTGGGCAGTATGGCCATTTTCACAATATTGATTCTTCCTAACCATGAGCATGGAATGTTTCTCCATCTGTTTGTGTCCTCTCTTATTTCGTTGAGCAGTAGTTTGCAGTTCTCCTTGAAGGGGTCCTTTACGTTCCTTGTTAGTTGTATTCCTAGGTATTTTATTCTTTTTGTAGCAATTGTGAATGGCAGTTGGTTCTTGATTTGGCTCTCTTTAAGTCTGTTATTGGTGTATAGGAATGCTTGTGATTTTTGCACATTGATTTTGTATCCTGAGACTTTGCTGAAGTTGCTTATCAGTTTCAGGAGATTTTGGGCTGAGA
>PVKV010042274.1:0-10828 GCA_004027835.1 Alouatta palliata
CACCATGTTGACCAGGATGGTCTCGATCTCTTGACCTCATGATCCACCCGCCTCGGCCTCCCAAAGTGCTGGGATTACAGGCATGAGCCACCGCGCCCGGCCAATCATACTATTTAACTGACACACCATGTCTGAGGCTCTGTTGTGAGCATATTAACTTATTTATTGTTTTACTTTATTTTTTTATTTTTATTTTTATTTTTGATCACTCAGGTACATAAAACAAGATCTTTGTTTTACTTTATTTTATTTTGAGACACAGTCTCACTCTGTCACCCAGGCTGGAGTGCAGTGGCACAATCTCAGCTCACTGCAACCTCTGCCTCCTGGGTTCAAGCAATTCTGCTTCAGCCTCCTGAGTAGCTGGAATTACAGGTGTGTGCCACCACACCCAGCTAATTTTTTATTTATTTGTATTTTTATTTTTTGTATTTTTAGTAGAGACAAGGTTTCCCCGTGTTGGCCAGGCTGGTCTCAAACTCCTGATCTCAGGTGATCCACCCGCCTCGGCCTCCCAAAGTGCTGGGATTACAGGTGTGAGCCATCACATCCAGACCGTATTAACTCCTAATCCTCACAACAACCCTATGAGGTAGGCACTACCATCTTCCTCTTTTTTTTTCTTTTTTTTTTTTTTTTGGAGGTGGAGTTTTGCTCTTGTTGCCCAGCCTGCTGGAGTGCAATGGCACCATCTCGGCGCACCACAACCTCTGTCTCCCGGGTTCAAGCGATTCTCCTGCCTCAGCCTCCGGAGTAGCTGGGATTACAGGCATGCGCCATCACACCCGGCTAATTTTGTATTTTTAGTAGAGACAGGGATTCTCCATGTTGCTCAGGTTGGTCTCGAACTTCCGACCTCACATTATCGCCTGCCTCAGCCTCCCAAAGTGCTGGAATTACAGGTGTGAGCCACCACACCCGGCCCCCATCTTTCTCATTTTACAGATGAGGAAAGTGAGTACTGAAAAGTTAAGCCATTTCCCAAGATCTCACAACTAGTCAGGAGCAAAGCAGGACTTCAAACTCAGGCAGTCTGGCTCCAGAATCTGCACTCCTTTGAACACGAGTAATACTGCTCTGGGGAACAGAACAGATAAGAGAGACCCAGTAAAGGTCAAGATTGGAACTCATTTCCTAAGCACGTTCTCTCACACTATTTCAATCTTCCAAATGATCCTGTGAGGGAGGAAACTGAGGCAAAGAGAGGTTACGTACTGTTAAAGAAATACATTATTTATGACAGTGTTAAAGATGGTAGGGTCAGGCTTTATTCAAGGTCATAGCAACAAGTATGCGGACCACTGCAATGGGGTCTTGCAATGGGAGAGAGATTGGACTCAACTCTAAGTCCAACAACGACAAGTGGAGATTTGTAACCAAGGATCAAGGTGGGGATCAGTGGATGGGAAATTACTAAGAGGAAACATCTAGGATAAAGGGTTTCTGGCTAAGTTGACTTGATAGGATTATTGCTGAAGGCAGGCCAGGATGATAAAAATCCAGGGTAGTCAGATACCAAGCGTGGGAGATTTCCCCTAAATTGACTTTTTATTTTTATTTTTTTTAATGACGGGGGGTTTCACTATGTTGGTCAGGCTGGTCTTGAACTCCTAACCTCAAGTGATCCACCCGCCTTGGCCTCCAAAGTGCTTGGATTACAGGCGTGAGCCACCACGCCCGGCCCCCTAAATTGATTTAGCAGGATTCTTGCTCAAACTAGATTCAATAAGGACAAAGAGAGTCCTTGTAAAGATCCTTTTAAGGACAGGTCGGGCCTAGTCAAGCAGAGTACATGGAGGAGCCTGACTAAGGTTTTGGTCAAAAGAGACAGTCTTTGTCAAGTATCTTGCCCAGCTGGGCAAGGTGGCACATGCCTGTAATTCCAGCATTTAGGGAGGCCAAGGTGGGAGGATTGTTTGAAGCCAGGACTTTGAGACCAGTCTGGGTGACATAGCGATACCCCATCTCTACCCCAAAAAATGTTTTGGGTTTTTTTGAGACAGGGTCTTGATCTGTTGCCCAGGCTGGAGTACTGTGGCACAATTTTGCCTGACTTGCAGCCTTGACTTCTTGGGTTCAAGGGATCCTCCTGCCTCAGCCTCCAGAGCAGCTGGGACCACACTTGTGCACCACCACGCCCAGTTAACATTTTTTTTTTTTGTAAAGAGGGGTCTTACCATGTTGTCCAGGCTAGTCTCGAACTCCTGGGCTCAAGCAATCCTCCCGCCTGGGCCTCCCAAAGTTCTGGGATTACAGGAATGATGCACTACACCCGGCTACAAAAAAAATTTTTTTTGAATCTTGCCCTAGGTCATACAAGTAGTCGTTGGACCAAGTTGATGAAGCAGCCTGACTCAGGCAACGAGTTAGTTAACCAAGGCAAAAAATGAGACTAAGATCCAAGGTCTCTTCCAGCCTTGAGGCCTTTCACTACTTCCTTTTTTTTTTTTTTTTTTTGAGACGGAGTCTTGCTCTGCCACCCAGGCTGGAGCGCAGTGGCGCAATCTCAGCTCACTACAACCTCCATCTCCCAGGTTCAAGCAATTCTCCTGCCTCAGCCTCCGACCACGCCCGGCTAATTTTTTGTATTTTTAGTAGAGATGAGGTTTCACCGAGTTGGCCAGGCTGGTCTCACACTCCCATCTCAGGTAATCCACTTGCCTCGGCCTCCCAAAGTGCTGGGATTACAGGCGTAACACCGCACCCGGCCCACTACATGCATTTTAACAAACATTTATTTGTTCATTCAGCAGGTGTTTATTGTGCTGGGTGTTCTTGGAGGCACTGAGGATTCAACAGTGAACAAAACATACCTGGTCCTTGTCTGAAAGTCTCTGAAGGAGGGTGAAGATGATAAACACAGCTGACATTAGTGGTAAAAACCGATTTTATTCAGTAACTAGTGACAGTAGAGGAAAGAGCTGAACTTCATTCTCATTTCCACAGAGGTGACTAGGAGTTTTGTTTTGTTTTGGTTTTTGAGACTGAGTCTCACTCTGTCCCCCAGGTTGGAGTGTAGTGGCGCAATCTTGGCTCACTGCAACCTTCCAGGTTCAAGCGATTCTCTTGCCTCAGTCTCCTAAGTAGCAGGGATTAGGGATGTGTGTCACCACGCCCGGCTCATTTTTGTGTTTTTAGTAGAGATAGGGTTTCACCAGGTTGGTCAGGTTGGTCTCAAACTCCTGACCTCAGGCCATCCGCCCACCTCGGCCTCCCAAAGTGCTGGGATTACAGGTATGAGTCCCCGCCCCAGGCCCATGTGACTAGGAGTTTTAAAGGAAGAATGAGGGAGTAGGGAGGAGGATCAAGTGGGGACTCACATAGAATCAAGGAAGTGAAAAATTACAAAAAGTGGGCAAGATGGTTGGTCAGAGTAAATGCAATTAGGCCAGCTGCATCTGCTGGCTGGAAATGACCAAAGTCAGGATTCCTTCCTACCATAGACAGTGGGAGACAGAGGCCCTATCCTTCTTGATGATTACATTTTAAAGGAATGGCTTTCAGGTCCTTGAGAAACATTCTTGAGTTGTAAGAGATACGTGCATATATATCTCTTAAGGGACAAAGGAAGGATTCACAATGGTAAACTTTTTCCTTTTTTTTTTTTTTAGACTGAGTTTCGCTCTTGTTGCCCAGGCTGGAGTGCAATGGCGCTATCTCAGCTCACTGCAACCTCCACCTCCCGGATTCATACGATTCTCCTGCCTCAGCCTTCCGAGTAGCTGAGATTACAGGCATGTACCACCACCACCATGCCTGGCTAATTTTGTATTTTTAGTAGAGACAGAGTTTCTCCACGTTAGTCAGGTTAGTCTCGAACTCCTGACCTCAGGTGATCCGCCCGCCTCCGCCTCCGCCTCCCAAAGTGCTGGAATTACAGGTATGAGCCACCGCGCCCGGCCTCACAATGGCAAACTTTTTCTTAGAGCTAAGAAGGTGGTCAGGACCCATCTTTGTCAGGTGTTGGCTAGGACGAATGATAACATTCTTTTGACAGCCCTCAGCTTTTTCAGACTGGAACTCAAAAGGAGCTGGGCTGCCCCCAAGTGGTAGCCTTAGGCTACTATAAGCTATGCCAAAGTTTGGTGAAGTCTCTTAGTGCAGGAGTTTGAATGCAGTGTTCCTGCATAGAGTTGGTGCAGTTTGAGGGGGAATGGGAACCAACAATAAACATGTAAATGACTTTCAGGTAGTGATATTTGAAGACAATGGAGGTTGGGAAAAGGAATTGACTATTTTGGTGAACTGAGAATCCAGAAATACAAAGGCTTGGGAAGAACAAGTGAAAAATCCCTGAGGCAGGACCGGGCCTGTCTTTTGCCCGGGAGGAGGGAAGGACCGTGTTCCTGGAGCTCGTGTAGCACTCAGTGAAAGTGAACAGGGTGGGACTAAGGCAGGGGATGGTGGGACAACTGAAGTCTGAAATCTTGGAGATACTCAGGAGCCAGATCACAAGGCCTATGTGCCACCAGGCCCACCCCGTAAAGTCATGCAAATTTGCACTGTATAAGGGCAGCTTGTGCTGAAAGGATGAGGACAGGGACCTGTACTATGCTCCTGTACTATGTTCACCAAGTTGTACAGTGCATCCTGGTACAGGGCTGTGTCAGCCAGCAGAAAAGGGTACCTTTTCCTAATAACTACAAGCTAGGCAAACTGAGCCTAGAGGGGCGCTGCTGTGGTCTGAATGTTTGTGCCCCTTCCCCACCAAATTCATAAGTTGAAATCCTAACCCCCAAGGTGATGTTATTGGGAGACGGGACCCCTTGGGAGGAGGGCTCCATCTTCATGGGTGGGATTAGTGCCCTTATAAAACAGGCCCAAGGGAGCTCAATTGCCCCTTCCACCAGGTGAGGACACAGTGAGAAGGTCTCATCTATGAACTAAGAAGTGGGTCCTAGGTAGGTCCTCACAAGACACTGAATCTTTTTTTTTAATTAATTAATTTTTTTTTTAGAGACGGGGTCTCGCTATGTTGCCCAGGTTGGAGTGCAGTGGCTATTCACAGGCGCGATCCCACTACTGATCAGCATGGGAGTTTTAACCTGCTCCGTTTCCGACCTGGGCCGGTTCACCCCTCCTTAGGCAACCTGGTGGTCCCCCACTCCCGGGAGGTCACCATATTGATGCCAAACTTAGTGCGGACACCCGATCGGCATAGCGCACTACAGCCCAGAACTCCTGGGCTCAAGCGATCCTCCCACCTCAGCCTCCCAAATAGCTGGGACTACAGGCACGTGCCACCACACCTGGCAAGACACTGAATCTGCCAGTGCCTTGATCTTGGACTTTGCAGCCTCCAGAACTGAGAAATGAATTTCAATTGTTTATAAGCTACCCAGTTTATGGTTTTTTCTTTTTATTTTGTTATAGCAGCCCAAATAGACTAAGACAAGCACTTTTGTCTAAATAGCATGAAGGGGGCCAGGCACGGTGGCTCATGCCGTAATCCTAGCACTTTGGGAGACCAAGGCAGGCAGATCACCTGAGGTCAGGAGATCAAGACCAGCCTGGACAACATGGTGAAACCCCGTCTCCACTAAAAATACAAAAATTAGGCAGGTGTGGTACGTGCATCTGTAGTCCCAGCTACTTGGGGGTTTGAGGAAGGAGAATCGCTTGAACTCGGGAGGCAGAGGTTGCAGTGAGCCAAGATTGTGCCACTGCACTCCAGCCTGGGTGACAGAGTGACTCTGTCTCAAAAAAAAAAAACACCAATAATAATAATAATAATAATAATAAATAGCATGAGGGTGTTCTTTGGGTTAGCGGTGGCTTGTGGGCCAGGCACTGGGCTAGCAGCTGCCACGGTAGCAGACTAGTTACGAGGTTATTGAAAACAGAGGCAGCTGTCTCAAGAAAAGCTCACGCCTATAATCCCAGCACTTTAGGAGGCTAAGGTGGGCGGATTGCCTGAGGTTAGGAGTTTGAGACCAGCCTGGCCAATATGATGAAACCCCGTCTCTAAAAAATACAAAAATTCGCGGGGCGTGGTGGCTGTCGCCTGTAAGCCCAGCTACTTGGGAGGCTGAGGCAGGAGAATCACTTGAACCTGGGAGACAGAGGTTGCAGTGAGCCGAGATTGTGCCACTGCACTACAGCCTGAGTGACAGAGTGACACTCCGTCTCAAAAAAATAAAAATTAAAAAAAACCCATGAAAAATGAGTTTATTTTATCTTATTACAATGACCCATAGTGACTGTTTGATGGGCATGTTCAGCACCTACAAGGAGAAACTGCAGTGACAGCTGTACAAGGGAAAGGATGATATTATGTTCAGGTACTCATTGATACTTGAGAGTGACTTCATCCAGATGAATGAACCCTTCTTTCCCCTCTTCCTCCTGCATTCCCTTCTCTCTCCCCACTCAAGTCCTTCCTCAGTCTGTCTCACATTCCTTTTCTTTTTTTTTTTTTTTTTGAGACAGAGTCTTGGTCTGTCACCCAGGCTGGAGTGCAATGGTGTGATCTTGGCCCACTGCAACGTCTGCCTCCTGGGTTCAAGCGATTTTCATGCCTCAGCCTCCATGCCAAATAGCTGGGATTACAGGCACGCACACCACGCCTGGCTAATTTTAGCATTTTTAGTAGAGATGGGGATTTACCATGTTGGCCAGGATGGGCTCGAACTCCTGAGCTCAAGTGATCTGCCTGCCTCAGCCTTCCAAAGTGCTGGGATTACAGGCATGAGCCACTACGCCTGGACTCCTTTTAGTTTCTTCAACAGAGCATTTATTAAGCACTAATATGTGCAGCACATGCAAAAATGTCCTCAGTGATGTCTCCAAAATCAGGTACAGGAAACAGACAAGTTTTTTTTTTTTTAATTTATTGAATTATCAATTTATGCATCTCTATCTTACAAAAAGGATTTGGAGCAGCTGTCAATTCCAAGATTTATCTTTTCCTGACACTATACCAGGATGGACAGCAGAACTAAGCTAGGGCAAGATGGTAAGTATTCCTTTTATTTATTTTGTTTTAAAAATGTTTATATTACAGGCCAGGCATGGTGGCTCACACTGTAATCTCAGCACTTTGGGAGGCTGAGGTGGGCGGATTGATTGAGCTCAGGGGTTTGAGACCAGCCTGGACAACATAGCAAAACACCATCTCTACAAAAAATACAAAAACTAGCCAGGCATGATGATGCGTGCCTGTAATCCCAGCTACTTGGGAGACTGAGGCAGGAGAATTGCTTGAACCTGGGAGGCGGAGATTGCAGTGAGCTGAGTTCATGCCACTGCACTCCAGCCTGGGTGACGGAGCAAGACCCCATCTCAAAAAACAAAAAGTTTATATTATATATTTGTGTTGTATATATTTTATCTTCTTTTCAAGTGTTCAGAAGGGAAAAATAGAAAATAAAACACTCCCAGGCTGGGCGCGGTGGCTCACGCCTGTAATCCCAGCACTTTGGGAGGCCGAGGCGAGTGTATCATGAGGTCAAGAGATCGAGACCATCCTGGCCAACATAGTGAAACCCCGTCTCCACTAAAATACAAAAATTAGCTGGGCATGGTGGTGCGCACCTGTAGTCCCAGCTACTCAGGAGGCTGAGGCAGCAGAATTGCTTGAACCTGGGAGGCAGAGGGTGCAGTAAGCCAAGATCGCATCACTGCACTCCAGCCTGGTGCCTGGCAACACAACGAGACTCTGTCTCAAAAAAAAAAAAAAAAAAAAAAAAAAAAAGCCGGGCGTGACGTCTCACTCCTGTAATCCCAGCACTTTGGGAGGCCGAGGAGGGCGGATCATGAGGTCAGGAGTTCAAGACCAGTCTGGCCAACATAGTGAAACCCCGTCTCAACTAAAAATACAAAAAATTAGCTGGGTGTGGTGGTGTGTGCCTGTAATCCCAGCTACTCGGGAGGCTGAGGCAGGAGAATAGCATGAACCCGGAAGGCGGAGGTTGCGGTGAGCTGAGATCCCGCCATTACACTCCAGCCCAGACAACGGTGCGAGATTCCGTCTCAAAAAAAAAAAGGAACAAAAATTTTTAAAAAATTTAAAAAATACTCCCAGTTAAGTCAGATCTTCACATTTTGCCATAATTAATTTGGATTTAATTTAATTTTTTTTTTTTTTTTACACAGAGCTTCCCTCTTGTCGCCCAGGCTGGAGTGCAATGGCACAATCTCGGCTCACTGCAAACTCCGCCTCCCAGGTTTAAGAGATTCTCCTGCCTCAGCCTCCTGAGTAGCTGAGATTACAAGCACCCACCACCATGCCTGGCTAATTTTTGTATTTTTAGTAGAGACGTGTTGGCCAGGTTAGTGTCAAACTCCTGACCTCAGGTAATTACCTGCCTGGGCCTCCCAAAGTGCTGGGATTATAGGTGTGAGCCACCGCGCCCAGCCTGGATTTAACTTTTTAAAAATAAAGCATGAAAGATCCAGTCGACTCTCCCTCGGTTCCCTTCCCCAGGTCCCCAGGTGCATCCCCGGTGTACCCCTCAGATTCCCTTGTCCTGAGTTTGGAGTTTTTCATTCCCATGCATGTTTTGTCCTTCAATTTTATATAAATGTATTCATAAACATTTTCTAGTAATTTGAAAACATGATATGGTCTTGTTTTGCGTGTTTTGAAACCTTAGACCTGTACTGACACCGTGGGGCCCCTCCTGCACGTTGCTTTTTATCACTCAATGTTGTCTATATTTGTACGCACAGCTCTAGATACCTCTTAATATTTACATGGTGCTCTCCAACATCCAAAGGACTTCAGGATCCATTATTTTCTGTGATCCTCACAACAAACGTTATGATCCCCTGTGGACTCAAGAAGAAACAGATCCAGAGAGTGAAGTGAAGACCACAAAGGGGCAGAGGCTCAGGTTTACTGACTCCACGCTCACTGTGGCTTCCTCTGCTTGGCTGCCATCTGGATAATACCATGAGTCGCATCATTAAGACGTGAAGGGTGAGTAACCAGTGGGCAGGCAAGTGGCAGGGAGAGGAAAAGAGCATGGAGAAGAGGGTAGGAGGGAAAGATGGAAAAGAGAAGGAAAAACAAGGGGCAGAACTAGCCGAGGGAGCTGTATAACTTTAAATCTAACAGTGATTCTCATGCTCAACCTTGGCCACTCATTGGGATCACCTGGGGAGCTTTGCCAACTACTGAGGCCTGGAATCCACCCCCAGAAATTCTAATATAATTGGCCTGGAGGGAGGCCTGAACAGGAGGATGTTTAAAAGCTCCCCAGCTGGTCTGAATGTATAGTTGGGGTTGCAAGCCACTGACTAAGCAAAGCAATTTATTAGGCAGTAAATGAGCTGAGGAGGCGGAACTCAAAGCCTGGCTTGTTAACATTAATAAGATCTTATACCTTGAAGGCTGGCTTGATAATGCGATGTCAATAAGGTATTGAGATCTTAGGCTTAGATTCCATCAACAGAAATGGGCTAAAATGAAGGAGGTGATAATCCATTTTCCTTAGTGTTGTTCATACTAGTGTTACACTATTGTGTTCAGTCGCTGGGGCTTTGACTTGAAGGAGAGACCAGCAATTTTCACAATGAATACCAGTAAACTCCTACAGAGTAACAGAATTCAGCAAACACTCTAAGTACTTCCTTTATGCTGGGCCTGTGCTACAGGAAAGAAGGCAGACATGGGAAGATCATAATCCTTGCCCTCAAGAAGCTTAGACAAACAGGCATATATATGGGCAATTAACTCAATGGGCTAAGTGCTAGAGATAAGTCCAAGGAACAGAAAGCAGAAAACACCTAATTCTACCTTAGGAAGATTGGCAGAGGAGCTCAGGGTAGGCCTCACAGGAGGGCTGCATGAGTGAACTGAGTCTTGAAGGTTGAGTAGGAGTTGGTTAAGGGCATGGTTGAGGCTGGGAGTTAGGAAGAGGAGGTGCAAAGGCTTAGGGTGGTAAAGCACGTGGAATACATATGTGGCAGGGGAGAAGCAGGTGACGAGGCTGGAAAGATGGGGGCCTTGTGGGCCATACCCAGGAGTCCTGGCTCGACTCTGTAGGCAGCCAGCCATCATGAAATCAAGATGGGCAGGGGAGACCTACGTTAATTCTAGCTAAATAATTATAAGCTTGCTTGGCTCAGAGTACACTGAAGTTTATACACCGAACTAAACTATATTATTGGTGCAGTTAATCAGAAATCAAGCGGCAACAGGAGGCCTAAGGTAAAGATCATCCAAGAGTGCAGTAACACCGGGGACACCTCGGGGTGGTTGCAGAGCAGGTAACAGCTGTGGTCCTATGAATGCCTTCTCAACAAGGTGACTGCATGAGGGTCTCATCAAGAGGGCTTATGCGAAGATCTCTGAGAAGGGAGGTGACCTCTGCTCACAAGATCTGGGAGGGTCTTTGCAGATAGGAGCCGGCAAGGAGGAGAAAAGCCTTGCAGGGCAGAAATCACGGAATGCCTCAGGCTCTGCCTAGGTTCTCGGAATATGAAGTGATTTTAATTGCTCTATGTCCTCAATGCTTGGGAGATAAAAGCCCCTGGATGTATTGGGTGTGGTCAGACAAGGTGATGCAGCAGCACCCTGGTAACAATCGGTGATAAACTCGGAGTACTAGTTTAATATGTCTTAGAAGGATCTTGCCGGGCGCGGTGGCTCACGCCTGTAATCCCAGCACTTTGGGAGGCCGAGGTGGGTGGATCACGAGGTCAAGAGATCGAGACCATCCTGGTCAACATGGTGAAACCCCATCTCTACTAAAAATACAAAAATTAGCTGGGCATGGTGGCACATGCCTGTAGTCCCAGCTACTCGGGAGGCTGAGGCAGGAGAATTGCTTGAACCCAGGAGGCGGAGGTTGCGGTGAGCCGAGATCGCGCCATTGCACTCCAG